>JAKCPI010003508.1:0-107614 GCA_023213315.1 Euborellia annulipes
AAGATGCCATTTTACAAAGCTGTAAAGAATGTGAGATTATTAAAACAATAAAACCTCATAACGGCCGTCTGGGAGCCAGCCACAGGAACCCATGGTATGACAGGGAATGCATTTTCCTAAAAAGGCAATGCAGAAATGCTGAGAGAGCTTACAACCGGACAAGAACAGATGACAATAACAACTGCTATTTGGAACTAAGAAGAGAATACAGGAATCTTGCTAAGGGAAAAAGAAAAAAGAATTTCAAAGCCGAATCTTTGAAAATTTATACAATGTGAAAAATACGTCTGAATTCTGGAAGACAATTAACAAATTTAAAGGGTCTAATTATGTTGACAATAAAATAGGTATTCCTGAATGGATGGAATAT
This sequence comes from Euborellia annulipes, assembly GCA_023213315.1. Classification (NCBI taxonomy): domain Eukaryota; kingdom Metazoa; phylum Arthropoda; class Insecta; order Dermaptera; family Anisolabididae; genus Euborellia; species Euborellia annulipes. Next base: position 371 of record JAKCPI010003508.1, read on the forward strand.
TTTGAAAAGGTTTACCCTATCAAGTGCAAGATTAACGTCTCGTTCCATGGAGTTTGCTGCCCATACATGGACGTTCCAATATTACTCTCAGAATTACAAAATGCAATCCATAAAACTAAGAATGGCAAATCACCAGGAATGGATTTGATTCCGAACGAAATTTTTAAAAATCTTTCTCCGGAGTGGGAACACTACCTCTTGAACATGTTTAATAATATTCTCGAACACGAAGATATCCCTAAGCTCTGGTCTGAGATCGAATTATTTCTGATTTTTAAAAAGGGAGATAGAAGAGATCCTTCTAATTATAGAGGTATCGCCCTGCTGAACACAATCACAAAGTTGTTCACTTCAATCTTGGAGAGAAGAATGGCAATATGGATAGAAGAAAACGAAATTATTCCAGAGGAACAGGCGGGCTTCAGGAGAGGAAGAGGCTGCAGAGACCAAATATTTAGTTTGAGTTCTCTCATCGCTATTAATACTAGACTCCCTAGAAGAGCTGTTTGGGCCGTCTTCATTGATTTGAGAAGAGCTTTTGACTCACTAAATCATGAAAAGCTGTGGATGAAATTGTACCACTTGGGACTCAGTCCAAAAACAGTTCGTATACTGAGAACCCTCTACGAAAGCGCGACTATGAGAATAAAAATCAACAACAAGCGTAGTGACCGGATAGGGATAACTAGTGGGGTGTTGCAGGGTGAAACGCTAAGCCCTACTTTGTTTTCTCTTTACATCAGCGACATAGTGAGCTTTTTCCGTGATCGTGAAGTGAGAGGCTTGAGCGCCACGAACTTGAGGGAGGTGTTTATACTTCTTTTTGCGGACGATATGGTCATCTTGGGGGATACCTACATCGATGTGAAAAGGAAACTTCAAATCTTCCAGGAATACTTGAGAACCAACGATTTGGTTCTCAACCCCTCAAAAACAAAGATGGTGTGTTTCTCCAAGGGAAGAAAAAGAATAATTAACCCAATAAAATGGGGAGATGATATTTTGGAACAGGCTCCGACGTATACTTACCTCGGTGTCAGATTTTCCTCTTCGGGTAAATTTGGACTTGCGGCGGAGGCGGCTGTGTCGAGGGCCAGACTGGCACTGGGAAGAGTGTTTGAGATCCTGACAAGAAGCAAAAACCCAAGCTGGGAGTGTTCAAGGAGACTATATGATTCGGTAGTGGCTGCAACATTGCTATACGGTTCGGAAATCTGGGGTCCGGGATACTTGGACTTGATCGAAAAAGTTAATGTTGAATACATTAAAAGATATTTTGGATGGCCAAGGAACACTCCTGGTCATTTCGTCCGGGCCGAGGCGAACCGTGACCATATTAGTGTCCAAATTTTTGAGAAAATGATAAAGTGGTGGATGAAACTACTAGAGATGCCCGACTCCAGAATCCCGAAATTATGTTTTACCAGGATGAAACAACTTGAAATGAATAGGGACAACAAACATAATGTGAGCTGGGTCTCTCATCTTAAGGACATGCTCCAGACAATAGGACAGGAAAGTTTATTGCTGGAAGAATCACCAAGAAGAATAAGAGAAGTGGTCCCCCAACTTGTTGAAGCGTGGCGAAGAGCAAGGAGAGGGGAAGACATGAGCCGAATATCGAACTCTAAATATAATCCTGTATACCGGGAGATTATGCCTGAAGCAGATGCCGAATCTTACCTGTATCTTAGAAGCAGCCTGGATAAGACGAGAGTCATAAGTCAGATAAGGATATCGGGTTCTCGAATGGTTTCTTTCTGGACTGGGGGTTGCGGATACAGAATTGACACAAACGTAGTATGTACAATGTGCAACCTATTTGAAGAGGAGTCCTTGCCTCACATCTTCCTCAGGTGTCCAATGTATGGGGACATAAGGAGGCAATACCTGGCCAAGTATTTGAGTGACATCTCTGAGGGGGAAGATTTCCTTAATCTAATAATAATAAAAGACATTGAAAAACTTAACAACATTTATTTTTTTATAAAAAGTGCTCTTAAAACTAGAACATTTGTTTTGGAATTGTCCGAAGATTTAAATTAACAATAATTGTGTATTTATTTTATTTATTTGTTTTTTGTTTTTTTGTTTTTTGTAACCACTCAACTCCATTTGTAAAACAAACACTGTTGAACAAATAAATTTTTTCAATTCAATTCAATTCAATTTCTTAATGTTTTTTTTTTTTTTTTTTTTTTTTTTTTTAATAACATGCAGCTCTGAAGACGTCCTAGACCTTATTCTGAAACGGTAGGCGTGAGGACGCTAATTGAATTGAAATGAAAATTGACTGCACGAGTCGTTTTGTTTTTTATCAGACTCCATAGGAATACAAATTATCTATTTTTCTGAAATATAATTAGACCGAAGGCCTGACAATCCACCAAAATCGTTGTTGTAAATAAAGCATTGCCAAACCGCGGATTGATGGCCTCTAAAAACAATCGTGTGGAACGTGTCATAAGAGATTATTAGGACATCGAGCTATAATTTGTTTAATGACTTATTAAAAAATTATCGTAATTAATTTTTTTGTTATCAAGCAAATACAAAAAAACAATCTATACCAATAATCTTTAATTTTTTTTTTAATTTAAAAATGAATTTATTGTTATTATTAATCACATATTAATTAAGAAATTTTTAAAATAAGCTTAGATGATTTATTTAAAAACCAACTGTCAAATTAGTTCAGCATTCTTGCAATAGATGGCAGGCTAGTCTAACAGCCGATATAATATTAGCCTATATTTATATATTTTTATGCTTTTATAAAAGATACATAATATATAATAACATTTATTGTTAAAAGATCAATGAAAATCAACCAAATGCATTAAATATTATTAGCTACCATTCTGACATCTCTTGGCAAATTTTTGAATTACTTTTTGGGCATACTTTAATCGGTATTTTTGTCTGCGCCGAAATGTCTGTTCCAGCCTAAAAAACCCCTGGTCTCAAGCCAGCTAATTTTGACTAATTAATAAATAATCAGCCCCGTTCTGACTATTTTTTCTAAACTCTTGATAACGTCCTTTATAAGAGTGCATACATTAATCGGTATTTTTGTCTGCGCCGAAATGTCTGTTCCAGCCTAAAAAAACCCCTGGTCTCAAGCCAGCTAATTTTGACTAATTAATAAATAATCAGCCCCGTTTTTTTTTTTAGTTGCCAGACAGAGACAGAGACAACCTTGTCCTCCTCCTCCCCTCGCCTCTAATTGGCGTGATGCCCACTCGCTCGGATTGTGTATCCTAACCAATAATTTACGTATTTTTAAAATTACACAAGATTTATTCCATTTGGCCTTGCACTTGTAAACATTCATATTCCCCAGCTCCTCCACCTCCTCCTCCTCCTCCTTCTCATGAATTTGCGCTAAGACCGCATAAACGTACGCTCGAACCCACGTGGCTACTAATTTTAACCCTTCACTTATCTTAGAATAAGCTCCAATGACAAGAGGAGATCTTTAACTATTAATACACAACCGCAGAGAAAAAAAAATGAGAAAAAGAAAGAAGCAGCCAGTGCAAGAGAGAAATTGGTATCTACAAAATTTATCCGTATAAAATATCTGAAGGTTAAGTTAATAAAACTTGATAGTAAAAAAGAAAAATGGTAAAATAATCTCTATAAGAAAATTAAAATTAAATTACAAAAAAAAAACTTTATTGAAACATATCACTTAGTGTTTTTGTTTAATTTTGTTTCATCTAATGACAAAGGTTTGAGGAGTTTTTCAATACGGTAAATGAATTAAATTCATAAGAGATTATTAGGACATCGAGCTATAATTTGTTTAATGACTTATTAAAAAATTATCGTAATTAATTTTTTTGTTATCAAGCAAATACAAAAAAACAATCTATACCAATAATCTTTAATTTTTTTTTAATTTAAAAATGAATTTATTGTTATTATTAATCACATATTAATTAAGAAATTTTTAAAATAAGCTTAGATGATTTATTTAAAAACCAACTGTCAAATTAGTTCAGCATTCTTGCAATAGATGGCAGGCTAGTTTAACAGCCGATCCCCTATTAGCCTATATTTATATATTTTTATGCTTTTATAAAAGATACATAATATATAATAACATTTATAAAGATCAATGAAAATCAACGAAATGCATTAAATATTATTAGCTACCATTCTGACATCTCTTGGCAAATTTTTGAATTACTTTTTGGGCATACTTTAAAAACTTTAGTGGGAAAGTTTTGCAACTTCGTTGCCTATTTTTTTTTTTTTTATTAAGGTTGTTCGGATAGTACATCGTAAGTCATAATAGAATCTAAATTTTTTTTTAAATAAAATTAAAAATTTGAATGCCAAAATTCCTTATTATAATTTAGTCGTGACCTATCATAGTTTATAATTGTATTAAGTTAATAATTTAATTACCAAAAATAATAAATGAATGACTTTTGATTTGAGCAGTATTTCACGTAATATAGAACTGGCAACATTGCATTCATCAACTAACTATTTTAAATCTTAAACGCCTTAAATTTTAATTTATTTAATATATTACAATGTTTAATGCAAATCAGTTTAAACACAATGGACGATTTGCGAGAAAAAATATTGTAAAATTGAAAAAAAAATGTATCTGACATAGAGATAAGACACTTATGCTATGCGACGTTGCCAGGCTGGTCTGACTCTCGAGAATTCATTATTTTTAAATATTAGCGACTGTCATTTTGGAGAATTTTTTGACTTTCTTGTTAAAATATCTTTAAAAGCGGTCGGCAGAAACTTTTGGTTTTATTTTTAACGTATTCCTCGGAAGTGAATTAATAAAATGTAAGTTTTTTTGTTTTTGTATCATTTGCACAGATGCCTATATAATTCGATATGTGTGCGTTTCGTCGTTATTCCCCATAGGCTACATGTTAAATTTCAATTTTTTAAAAATTAATTACACGATAACCCTGTGTCAGATCTGCTTCAAAATTTTATTTTATACGTATTTGATAGTGATTAATAACATATTAAAAAATTAGCTTTTAATCTACCAAAGTGCTTTAATGTCCGAACAACCTTAAATAGGTTACTAAAGAAAAAAAAGATGAATTTTATCTACGTAGACTCTACGATATTTTTTTTTCTTTTTTTCTCCCTGTTGGTGCCATTGATAAATGAGCCTGCTTCTAAAGAAAGAATGCTGTCCTCCACCTCCTCCTCATCCGCCTCTTCTTCTTCTTCTCTCTGTTCTCTCATTCTAAGATTTCATCATGTTAGAACATCTTTTATTAGACATGTATGTGCAGTACCTGTCTCAATCCATTAAATAAAGAATAAAAAAAAAAAAAATCTTCATCATTATCAAGGTCAATATTTTGGAAATCCCTAAAAATTATCTGATTTAATTTTCTTTAGCGCATTTTAATGGGCAACGGACCAAGAATCATTAATTAGTTACACAAAGTGTATAAAAACGAAATGGAAAGGGATAAAAATACTATCAAAGTGAATCATTTTATTAGCCGGTATTACGTTTATGTGTTCGCGCTGCCTGTCTTCTTCTTCCTTCTGTCTTCCGCCTGCTGCTCATGCCAAGAAATAAAAGAAATAATTGGGGCAAAATAACGTTTTGATTAAAATTGGACAAATGCATAATAATGTCATTTTTCATTTCTCTCACTTTCACTACTATTTTACTCTAAAAACCCTAGAGCAAACATGTCTTTGACTTGTTTTTGGAATCTACAATTGGAATCTACATTTGCACACATTGTGGACGAACAAAATATTTGCAAATAAGCAGTTTCGGTCACTTTAATTGACCATCATCAGGTCTTAGAACTGAATCTATATAGGTCTATATATTAAAAAATGAAATGGAAAAATGTATGTATGTATGTATGTATGTTCTATTGAAACCCACAATTTGTAATGGATCTATTTGAAGTACACATACAGAATAGTACATGGACCAGGGAGTAACGTAGTAATAATCTGAATCTCTTAAATATTTTTGAAAAATTAATTATAATCAAATTTCTTCAATATGGAAACACAAAATCAACAAATTGGCTTGGAAATTAGGGAGGCAGGTAGATGCTCAGTGAGTCAGCTTTCTGGTTATACGTCTACGAGCTGTGGGCGGGGCTACGCAGCAGTTGAAGAACGAAGAGAGTACGCATACGACTGTCCCTTCAAACAGTCATAGACCCTTTTGTGCTGTGGCCAGTCGGTATCCACGCTTAAACTCAGGCTCCTTCCTTAACATCTTAACACTTGCATTGCAACAAGAAATATCCCAAGGAGGCGGGCAATTGCCCCCTGGCTAGTCGCAAAGCCCGCCTTCGGCAAGAAGACAAGTCCTAAATTCGAGTCTACAATGTTGGCTAAATGGGGGACACCTACGCACTTCGAAATTTTGTACAACATTGGCTCATGATCTAAGATCTAAGAAAAAAAAAAGATTTAATAAAATTTGATACATAAAAGTTCTCATTTAAAATCTTTTCTAACAGACGATGAAATAATCATTACATGGGGCTGCTTTAATATTGACACTCATTGTACACAGTTTTTTCAGAATCGAATCTTATTTTACTTTTCTTATTGATGCATATATTTTTTTTTTTTTTTTTTTTTTTTTTCAAAAGTCCCCATTAATGGCGTGTGTCTGGGAAGATATGCCAAAGTACTGTAGAATCTCGAATGGGTGGCCCCGAGGGTCTCCAGGGATTCATCAGAATTAATAATATAAAATAAAAAGCCTCGGAAACAGCAAAAAAAAAAAAAAAAAAAAAACAATTGCAATAAGCGACCATCTGCTATCATGTCTCAAATAATACGCTATACAAGTCCCTTTCAAATAAGTAATTGAAAATTAAATAGTCTTGCTTTGATTTTGTCCAAAATTCAAAAGATTTGTTTTTTACACCCCCCCCCCCGCCACCTTCTCCTATTTTAATAGATTAGAGAGGGAAAGTAAAAAACAAAATTATTTTTTCTTCTTTTCCCATTGACTAAAATAGATTTGGTTAGAATGCCAAGGGATCAAATTGCCTCTAAGACAAAAAAAAACAACCCTTTGATACTTTTTCACATTAAAAAGCAATTAAAATTATTTGGCATCCGCCAGAGGGAGGGAAGGGGAAGTTTCTATTTAAAAAAACGTTTCTATTTAACATATTTAGGGAATTGAGAAAAAAGACCACCCAGAAGATAGATATACGCCAGCCATACAGGGGTTACCCCATTACTGGCCTTCGGCGAGCAATTTCCCGTCTGGGGCGGGCAAGTTTTTAACCTATTTAGATACTTGTTGCATTGCAAGTGTAGCCTAGGGTAGGGCAGGGTCTATTTGTGCCTGTATTAATTGTGCGATACCAAGTTGTTTCAAAAATTGAGGTTCTGTACATGATTAAAGAAGGGCCGCAGGCAGGCCTCGAGCCAGTCTAATCCTAACTTCAACAATTAATAATTCATAAATTTATCAAAATTTCGACACGAAAATAATTTTCCTTTATTCTGTAGAAGCTCCTTTGGGGAGTAGGAGTGGCCGTCTAAGCATAATTTTAAAAACTCTGGTGTGGCTGGTCCCACTAGATTTTTCGTGTCGACATATATTTAGTTTCCTCCTATATATTAAAATTCAAGATGGAAAATGTATAAACATGGAAAAATATTTATATTTTGTTACCATAGCAACCATTTCCTATGAAGTGCAAGAGTAAAGTCGTCTTCAAACAATTTTGAAAGCAAAATGAGAATATACATTTTAAAGAGCATCTAAAAAATAAATGATTTTGGAATTTTAATCAAAATCGAAAATTGAAAATCGAAAAAACTGAAAAAGTACATTCGTAAAGTATTAGAACTCTTTGGCCGATTTTGATCAAAAGCTTATTTTCACCTCTCAGGAGGGTGCGCCTAACTTAAATATAAAATTTCAACCTCATAGCTCAATTCCTTCATGCTTTAAATTAAACACAGACACATAGACACACTCACACACAGACAGACCATGTCGCGAAAACCACTTTTTTGGATTCAGGGGACCTCAAAACGTGTAAGATCTATCAAAATCTCGACATCGAATTTTTGACTCATTTTTGACATGAATCCAATACTTTCTCTCTATATACATGTATATTACATATATAGATAGGTAAGAGAAAGTAAAAAACTTGACCATTTTTTTAAAAGAATTATATTCATTAGAGATTATTGTAACCGAAAGTTATAATTTTTTTTAATGATTGATTAAAAAATTATGGAAATTAATTTTTATGTTATCAAGCAAATACAGAAAAACAAACTGTTACAATAATATTAAATTTCGTTTATATTTAAAAATGAAATTATTATTATTAATTACATATTAAGAAAAATGTAAATTAAGCTTGTTAGATGATTTATTTAAAAATTAACTGTTAATAGTTCAGCATTCTTGCAAAAGATGGCAGGCTATTCTAACAGCCGGTAGAGTCCCTGTATATCAGAGTCTGGCCATACGAGCGACCGTTAGAATTGTCGGCCATCTTTCTTCCGACCGCTCCATTGAATACATGGAGAAAAAATGATTTTTTTTTGTTAATTAATTATATAATAATTTTATTCAAAAAAAAACTTATAGAAACAGAAGCTAATATTTTAATGATTATTTATATACTAAAAAAAGTAAGTAAAACTACTCAAAATAATTTATTTAATGAAAAAAACATTTGAATTTGACATTTCCCAATCTGTCATTTTTCATTTTCTCATAGCTATATATGTAATATTTATTTCTAAAATAAAGTAAATAATCTCAAGAATATTATTTAAATGAATGAATTATTTTTCCTTTACTTTTTCTTTTTAAAATATACATTTGGAATTTATAAATTAGGCCTACTCTATATGTGAAAAATTTGATAAGAGCTTTGACTTTATCACGGACAAGGGCAAATACAAGAGGGGAAAGCGGGCAATTACCCTTCCCCCCCCCCGAGATTCGAGAAAAAAAATTTTTGATATTAAAATTTTTTTTTTAAACATTCACACTTTTTTCTCATTCACACTCACACTCACACACACATTCACATAGTCTTTTCGGCAACTCAGGCCATTTAAGACTTTAGACGATAACCGTTGTAATTAATATAAATATTGTGGGTTCAGGCTTTTCTCATATAAAATTTTAAAAATTAATACTTACAAATTTGATTTGTAAATATATTATGGTAAACAAAAACGGAATGCACTTTTAAATTACCGAAAGTAAGAAAAAATTGTGTGCTGAGCGACCAGTTACACCAGATTACTCCCCCCCCCCTAAGAAACTTCTCTGGACCCGCTCTTGATCACGGACATAAATATAGGGTGCCCAGACGTTCTCTTTTTGATCTAAAAATATGTGTCGGGTATCTTTTCTCAAATTTGGTATTTTGTTTTTCATTTTTCTGCCTCAGTATGTTAGGATCGGGCAAATGGGGCAGTGCGGGATTTAAAAGCCGCCTTCCCCTCCCCCTTAAGGCTGATATTGAAATTTTTTCTATTATATAATATCTCTGGGTTCAAATTTTGTATAAATTATAATTTTTTAATAATAAAGAAAATTCTTAAAAGATTTCATTTTTTTTGCAATGAGTTAATTACTAACGTTATTTATATTTGTTTTATTCTTTTTGAAATCGATTATTTTCTTAGAAAACTCTATTTTATAATTAGGAAAATAAACTGTAAGCTAAATACATATATAAATATACATAAACTCAAAATTAAAAGTGATTTTAAGATTCTAATCATCTAAATATAACCCTAAACTTTGCATTCTCAATATAATAAAATTAATGGAGATTTTTAACATATGATGAGTAATATTTATAAATTGAAACCTCTAAAATAATGTTCTAAAAAGATTTCATGATACTTTGAACGGGTATTAGACCAGGCGCTGGAGGTAGTTGAGTATGCAAAATTTGAGGACCGAATTCTGACAATGGATTTGGGCTAAGAATAGCTCCCAGAATAAGGATCCGGATCTTGCCGGGCCAATTTTTGGTCCAATTTTTTTTACCCCCACCCCATAGGAAATCAATGGAGTGCATGCTAAGATGATGTGAAGATTTGCAATTATGGTCAAATTCGAGTACTTAAAACCTCAAACAATGAAAAAACTGTCTTGTCAGCAACTGAGGGGATCCTCTAGAGTCCCGTGAGAAGTACTATCTTGCCACCAGTTGTGGTGGTCCCCTATAACCTCTTCACCTCTTTTCTCTCTCTTTGTTATAAATTTAAATATACGGCTTTAACACCATGCCAAATTGTGGGGACCGGCAATTATGTTCATAATCCACTAGCTGGTATCCCAATCAATGAAAAATACTATCTTGCCGCCAGCTGCGGTGGTCCTCTCTAACCCCTTTACCTCTTTTCTCTCTCTTTGTTATAAATTTAAATATACGGCCTTAACATCATGCCAAATTGTGGGGACCGGCAATTATGCTCATAATCCACTAGCTGGTGCTCCAATCAATGAAAAATACTATCTTGCCACCAGTTGTGGTGGTCCCCTCTAACCTCTTCACCTCTTTTATCTCCCTTTATTATAAATACACCAGGTAGTAGATTATGAGCATAATTGCCGGTCCCCACAATTTGGCATGGTTTTAAGACAGTACATCTAAATGTATAATAAAGGGAGAGAAAAGAGGTGAAGGGGTTAGAGGGGACCACCACAACTGGCGGCAAGATAGTATTTTTCATTGATTGGAGCACGAGGTAATGGATTATGAGCATAATTGCCGGTCCCCACAATTTGGCATGGTTTTAAGACAGTACATCTAAATGTATAACAAAGAGAGAGAAAAGAGGTAAAGGGGTTAGAGAGGACCACCGCAGCTGGCGGCAAGATAGTATTTTTCATTGATTGGGATACCAGCTAGTGGATTATGAACATAATTGCCGGTCCCCACAATTTGGCATGATGTTAAAGCCGTATATTTAAATTTATAACAAAGAGAGAGAAAAAGAGGTAAAGGGGTTAGAGGGGACCACCGCAGTTGGCGGCAAGATAGTATTTTTCATTGATTGGGATACCAGCTAGTGGATTATGAACATAATTGCCGGTCCCCACAATTTGGCATGGTGTTAAAGCCGTATATTTAAATTTATAACAAAGAGAGAGAAAAGAGATGAAGGGGTTAGGAGGGGACCACCACAACTGGTGACAAGATAGTACTTCTCAGGGGACTCTAGAGGATCCCCTCAGTTGCTGACAAGACAGTTTTTTCATTGTTTGAGGTTTTAAGTACTCGAATTTGACCATAATTGCAAATCTTCACATCATCTTAGCATGCACTCCATTGATTTCCTATGGGGTGGGGGTAAAAAAAAAAATTGGACCAAAAATTGGCCCGGCAAGATCCGGATCCTTATTCTGGGAGCTATTCTTAGCCCAAATCCATTGTCAGAATTCGGTCCTCAAATTTTGCATACTCAACTACCTCCAGCGCCCGCTCTATATCGTTATAAAAGTTAAATGAAATATTTTTTAATCCCATAGAGATGCATTGAAAATTTGAATTGGCGCTAAAATCAGGAAGAAAGATGGCGCGACCAATAGAAAAAAAGTTCCCGTATGGCCAGACTCTGATATACAGGGACTCTAACAGCCGGTATTATCAGATCCCCTATTCCCCTATATATCTGGCCTATATTTATATATTTTTATGCTTTTATAAAAGACACATAATAACATTTATAAAATATTCTTTGTTAAAAGATCAATGAAAATCAACCAAATGCATTAAATATTATTAGCTACCTGACATCTCTTGGCAAATTTTTGAATTATTTGATTTTTTTGTCTTACTTTTTAAGACACACAACGCCCTCTTCTCGGAAAAACCAGGCGTAACAGCTTCGCTCCAACTTCCCCTTAAAAATTCGTTTCAATAGATTGTAGAAATATCGAGACAGACTGACGGACATGTAGGCTATTAAAGTGTTTTGTTTTTGTTGGCATGCTCAGGTGTTTTGTTATTGTTCTCTTTGTTTATAGATTCTAGGTAGAAACAAAAGACGAACGAATTTGTCATTTTCAGGGAACTGTTAAGAATTTTTATTATTATTATAAAAATCACTAAACAATTAATAATAGATGAAAGATAAAATTTCTATTTGATGATTGATTGCATTGTATTGGAGAAATTCGCCTACAATCGAATAATAAATCATTTAATTTAATATTCCAATTTCTTAATAAATATGTAAAAAAAATTTTAAAAATTTGATTAGATAATAATAATAAAAAAATTCTTTCTCTATCTATATATTTTATATATAGGGTAAAAGAAAGTAAAAAAGGAATGAGCGCTTTTGTATAGAAATATGGTGTGACTGGTCGCACAACACACTGGTACCAAAGTCCGCCGCAGGCGGGCCCGAAGCCAGCTGGAGGGGGGTCCAGGGGGCGAAGCCCCCGGCTAGGCGCGAAGCCCGCCGAAGGCGGGGCGACGCGGCTAGTTTACTAAAAAAAAGGTAAAATAATATGAATTTTGTATAGAAAATTTTAAGGAGGGGGCGGCAAATTAAATTTTGCCCCCCCCTCCCCCCTAAAAAATCTCGTAGTTCCGGCCCTGCTCCTATCTATCCTTTGAAGTACACTGAGCCCCACAATTAAGACCCCACCTGATAGTTAGAGTCTTAAGTATATGGTATAGTGAAATAATTTTAAATTTGAAAAGGTAAAATAAAATCTTCTATACCAGATTTTACGTTTTACCTGTCATTAAAATTATTTCACTATACTCCAAATACTATACCATATACTTAAAGCTCTAGCTATCAGGTGGGGACTTAATTGTGGCGCTCACTGTACAAAGGTAAAATGGTCTTCAGAAGTTTTCAATGGCAAATTGAGAATATTCATTTTAAAGAGCATCTAAAAAATAATTGATTTTTGAATATTTAGAGAATTTTGAGAAAAACGAAAAAAAAAACTGAAAGTGCATCAGTAAAGTAAAAGTACTTTTTGGCCGATTTTGTTTTTTTCGCTCCAGGGAGGTGTCTAACTTAAATATAAAATTTCAGCTCCTTCGTGATTAAAATCGAACACAGGCAGACAGATCATGTTGCCAAAACTTTTTTGGATTCAAGGTACCTCAAAACGTATATTTCCTTCAAAATTTTTGACATGAATTCAATACGTTCTCTCTATATATTAACATATATAGAGGTAAGAGAAAGTAAGCATGTTCTAAAAAGGGGAAAATAAGCTTTTTACCTTCTCTTACCTAATATTGTATGAAGAATACTTTACTCTTGTACTTCATAGGAAAGATAGGCTAAATGGTTGCCATGGTAACAAAATAAAAATATTTTCCCATGTTTATAAATTTTACATCTTGAATTTTAATATAGGGGAAACTAGATCTATGTCGACACAAAAAATCTGGTGTGAAAGTACAGCCAGCACACAACTTTCACTTGTAAGGGGAACGTTGTGTGCTACACGTACACACAGAAGCACGCACATATCAATAGATTAAAATTTAATTACTGTAAATAATGAATTAATGACGTCATTTGTGAGTGGCCTTATAATAGAAGGTAAAAAAAAAAAAAAAAAAATTTGCTCTCTTTCCTTATTGTCCCCTTTATTTGAATACAATGCCAGGTATTTTGGTCTAGATATTTAAATGACATTGGAATATTACTTTCAAATGTTTGAAGAAAAAAAAAATTATTTCTTTTTCCCCCACACAACATTTAATCGTTTCGTCCTGGGATTTTGTCCTTTCCAAAGATATTACTTGGACGTATATTATATAATAATATTAAATTATTATTGTAAATTGTGTATAAAAGTTTTAAAAAATAATTAAACAGTAAAAACCAACAGGAGCCCTGTCTATTTATTGCTAGTATTGAATTCATTTTAAATTTCGATTTCGAGATTTTGATGGATATAAACGTTTAAGGTACCCTGAATCCAAAAAAATGGATTTTGGAAATTTGTCTGTGTTTCTGTGAACACAAAATATCTCAGTAACTAAAAGATCTAGGAGGTTGAAATTTGAGATTTAATTTAGGTACCCCCCCTGGGACATGACACGAAGCTTTTGAACTAAATCGGCCAAAAAGTACTAGTACTTTACTGATGCACTTTTTTTAGTTTTTTCCGATTTTCTCAAAATTTGTTCCAACGATTTTGATTAAAATTCAAAAATCAATTATTTTTTAGATGCTCTTTAAAATGTTTATTCTCATTTTGTCTTCAAAATTGTTTGGAGCACACTTTACTCTTGTGCTTCATAGGAAAGATAGCAGTGATTGCCTTGGTAACAAAATATAAAATTTCCATATTTATAAATTTTACATCTTGAATTTTAATATATCGGCCGAGACTAAACATATGTCGATACAAAAAATCTGGTGTGACAAGCACAGATCACAACTTCTATTACCGAAGGTTTAACATAATTGGAGGGGGGTATTTATTTCTTAATGTATATTTATTTAAAACGAGTTGAGTAAAAAATCACAGCGTATAACCTAATTATTATTATTTTTTCACATCTCTCAATAGAGACAAACTCAAATAACAGAGAGACGGAGGAGACATTGTCAATGATTGAAAAAATTCCACGGCAAGTGGGATTTGAACCCGAGTTGTATAGCAATTCTAGATTCGTAATGCGCAGCTAATCCGATTAGCCTCGAGTCTCCCAAAGCGCGCCTTTGGGGGGGCCCCCCCCCCGGGGGAGGGGGGGGGGGGTGTAAAAATAATATATATATTAATTATTAATATTTATTAAAAAAAAATTGGGGTGAGTAAAAAAAATTTTTGGGGCTCCTCGTATTATATACTACATAATATAATTAATTCTAAACGAAGGGTCCGTCTCAGGCGGGAGGCTAGCTGTGAAGCCCACAGAAGGCACTAATAATAAAATAATAAACCTAATAATCAAGATTTGTGTTGATACAATCTAATTTAATATCTGCCCTCATTTTAACGAATCGATCAACAAATAAATTGCTCTACTCACGTCCATACGAAAAAAAAAAAATATTTATTAAAAGAGAAACCAACCCTCTGAAGCATTCAACAAATTTTTAAATCAAAGACAATGCAGAGAAAGATCGTAATACAGAAAAAAGATGAAATAAAAAAAAGACTTGTTTTCGGCCCGAATTATTCGGGTCTAAACGTCACCCATCTTCAGGACATATTATCGTACCATAAACTTTTTTTAATTCACATCAATCACATTCAAGAAAGAAGGCTCATATAAATAGCGCTCTATTTACAAAGGGGTTAAAAAATCCTTAGAACTGCCTCCGTCAGTTGTTAGACAAGCAAAAAGGTAAAATAGTATATTTTGTAATATACAAATTCATAGGCTGAGCCACCATCAGAGTTAATGCAAGGCTGCCGCTGCCTGGCCCACACTCAATAAATGATTATTTGAATAAGTCCTAGTTTCTGAAGAAGGTCACCGAAACAAATGACAATCATTAATTTACACTTGCTTTATGTTGGTAAACACTATGAAAATTTTATATTCGTAGAATAAATAAAAGGCCAAGCAGCAATGTTTATTTATTATAGAACCCAGAACGACGTTTCAGTCGAGTATGCGACCATCTTCATGGCTAGAGTTCACTCATTAGAAAAACCTCTTAAGTTCTTTGACAGACATTTCATAAAATTCATTACAATCTATCAGATATAATGCATTCAGCGCCAAAGTCAAAATAAATGAAAACAATTTTTATTGACTTTGGCGCTAAATGCATTATATCTGATAGATTGTAATGAATTTTATGAAATGTCTGTCAAAGAACTTAAGAAGTTTTTCTAATGAGTGAACTCTAGCCATGAAGATAGTCGCATACTCGACCGAAACGTCGTTCTGGGTTCTATAATAAATAAACATAGCTGCTTGGCCTTTTATTTATTCTACTACATCAGCGTTTCCCAACCTTTTGAAGTCCACGGCACCCCAAAGGTGCGTTGGGAATAATATTACACACTAGCGGCACTCTTCTTTTTTTACTTTCTCTTACCTATGTATATATGTAATATATATATAGAGAGAAAGTATTGGATTCATGTCAAAAATTCGATGTCGAGATTTTGATGGATCTTCACGTTTTGAGGTCCCCTGAATCCAAAAAAGTGGTTTTCGCGACATGGTCTGTCTGTGTGTGTGTCTGTCTGTGTGTCTGTGTGTCTGTGAACAAAATATCTCAAGAACGAAAAGAGCTAGGAGGTTGAAATTTTATATTTAAGTTAGGCACCTTCATGGGACGTGACACGAAGCTTTTGAACAAAATCGGCCCAAAAGTACTAGTACTTTACTGATGCACTTTTTCAGTTTTTTTCGATTTTCTCAAAATTTGCTCCAACGATTTTTTTTAAAATTCAAAAATCAATTATTTTTTATATTCTCTTTAAAATGTATATTCTCATTTTGTGATTGAAATCTTCTGAAGACCACTTTACTCTTGTACTCCATAGAAAAGATAGGAGAAATGGTTGCCATGGTAACAATATATAAATATTTTTCCACACTTATAAATTTTACATCTTGAAAATCAAATGTACCCTACTGTCGGAAACTAAATACATGTCGACACAAAAAATCTGGTGTGACAAGCACAGTACACAACTTTCGATTACCGAAGGTAAGAGAAAGTTGTGTGCTGTGCGCCAGTCACACCAGATTTTTTCCCCTATCAAAACGAAATTTTTTCTGCCCTAGGGAAAATTTTTTTCCCTTGCGTGAAAATCATTTGACCTTTTTTTAGCAAAACTTTATTATTTTTTTCTCTAAATATCTCACGGCACCCCTTAGGCATTCTCGCGGCACCCTTGGGTGCCGGGGCACACCGGTTGGGAACCACTGTACTTCATATTGATTCAGCTATTCATCTCTCTAACAATTTTATATTATTTAACAATTTGTTCCCTGTGGAAGATTAAAAAAAAAAATCTTTCTTCGAGTTAAATTAAAAACATTAAATTTCGAATATCCACCGTCCCATGAATAGGGACACGAAAAAAGTATCGATACTTCCTGGTATCGATACTTTTGTTTCGATACTAGTACTTTTTTTACTCGATACTTTTCTTTCGATACTTTACTCATATGAGTACTTGATTGCCAGTATCGAATGAAAAGTACTCATTCAAAAACAATTTTTTTTTTTAAGTTTTTTCGGCATCTTAGGCCATATAGACAGACTTTAAACGTTATATAAATATTTTAATTGCGATTCTGCCAAAGAATATCTCATATTCTTTTTTCTCTTGATATAAATAGTAAGTTGATATATAACAGATAGTCGATATTTGTGGGATAGACTTTATTCCATCAGATTCCTAATAATTATTTATTAATAATCGAAAATTTGATACTTTTTAATAAAAACCCTTTCATTTAATAACATTAAATTTCTATTTTAATTTTTTTTGTATTATTGCAAACTGTATTTACTAAATTTAAAAGTGCTCAAATATTACATAGAAAGGCCAATATATAAACTAATAAAAATACTGATCGACAAGGTTTTCTTCACAAGAAGTTTGATTAGTGAATTCAGTACAATTTTTATAGTGAATTCAGATATGTAGTTAGAATTTTTCCATCAGGCACAGTTTTAGATATATTGAGAAAAAAAAAAATTTTAATAGAAAATGTGCTCTAAAACGGCTCTTATTTTGAATTTTCAAGATTTTTTTAAACACCAGTATACCCCATTAATCTTCCGTTGGGCCCTTTGAACGACGTCAGGAGCCTAAGATGCCGAAAAAACTTAAAAAAAAGAGGAAAAATACTCATACTTTAAAAAATACTCGATACCTACTGGTATCGATACTTTTCGTCCGATACTTTCTGGTATCGATACTTTCCTTTCGATACGATACCAAGTACAAGTATCGATACTTTTTTACTTTCTCTTAGCCTATATATGAAATATATAGAGAGAGAAAGTATTGCGATCATGTCAAAAATTCGATGTCGAGATTTTGATGGATATACATGTTTTGAGGTCCCCTGAGTCCAAAAAAGTGGGTCCCGCAAATTGGTCTGTGTGTGTGTGTGTGTGTCTCTGTGTGTGGAACCATTTTTTTAGCATGAAGGAGTTGAGCTAGCGGATTGAAATTTTATATTTAACTTAGGTACCTTTGAAGAATCTCAAAATAAGCTTTTGAACAAAATCGGCCAAAAAGTACTAGTACTTTACTGATGTACTTTTTCAGTTTTTTTCGATTTTCTCAAAATTCCCTCCAAGGATTTTTTTTTAAATTCATAAATGAACTATTTTTTAGATGCTCTTTAAAATGTATATTCTCATTTTGCCGTTGAAATCTTCTGAAGACCACTTTACTCTTGTTCTTCATAGGAAAGATAGAAATGGTTGCCATGGTAACGGAATTTAAATCTTTTTCTTTTTTATTAGATTAAAAATCAATTATTATTTAAATTCCCATTTTTTTTTTTTTTAAATTTATTTGTGTCTTTAATTGTTTCAAAGAAAACATATATGTCTCTCTCTCACTTGCAAACATTATCGTCTCTCTCTACTCTTTTAAATTCCCTTTCCACCTTATCTTCGCATAGGAACAATGTTAATTTCCTATAGGGATTTGTATGTTAATTTCGATTCAAAAGGGGGTCCCCTTTAGAACTTTTTAGGCATTTAAAATTTTTTTTTTCCAATTCTTATGAAATTTTGTATTTATTTACGATTCTATATTGTGTATAAAATGTCCAAATATGAGATTAAAATTTTGAAAAATAACCATAGTTTATTTGAAGCAGTCAACATTTAAAATGCAAGTTTGAAACTAAGGTGCTATGGGAAACTAAATATATCTCGACACAAAAAATCTGGTGTGACCAGCACGGTGCACAACTTTCTCTTACCGAAGGGTAAGAGAAAGTTGTGTGCTGTGCGCCAGTCACACCAGATTTTTCGATACCGTATCCCTACCCATGAATATTCGACGAGTAAAACGAATTTTATCAATTCACAGTATTCTTCCTTTAAAAAATGAAAAAAGAAAATTGAATTAAATAGCAATTTTTATTATTTCTCATTTAAGAGATTTAATCATTTCGTTATTCTAATTATCTTTAATTTTTCACAAGGGCAGAGAGAACACAATGCTTTCCAATGAAAAGAATTCCAGATTTGTCAACCCTTTAAAAGGGGAGTCACCTACCCCTAATTTACATTTTAAAGAGCATCTAAAAAAATAATTGATTTATGAATTTTAATCAAAATCGTTGGAGCAAATTTTGAGAAAATCGAAAAAAAAAAAAAAAATGAAAAAGTACATCAGTAAAGTACTAGTACTTTAGCTTTCAAAAAGCTCTCTATCTCGTCCCAGGGGGGAGGGGGGTACCTAACTTAAATATAAAATTTCAGCTTTTCGTTCTTGAGATATTTTGTTCACAGACAGATATTTCATGTTGCAAAAAACTCTTTTTTGGACTCCAGTGGACCTCAATATCCATCAAAATCTCGACATTGAATTTTTGACATGAATCCAATACTTTCTCCCTATAAGTAAGAGAAAGTAATATAATATAGATAAAGATAATTAAAATTAAAAATTGAATAATTAAATCCCATTCTATAATTAATCATATATATTAAATTTCAACTTTATTTAATTTTATCATTTATATGGATAGAGAGAAGAGATGCAAAATTTTATCATAGAATAATTATTTTTTGTGATTATTGCAAATGAAAGCAAGCTATTGATCTTAAATGAATTTTATTTCAATATATTTATTTTTTTTTTAATCCTCTAAAATCAATAAAATGATGACATTTAAATGAGATTAACGAGAGAATGTTGAATAAAATAAAAATAAAAAAAAAACTCTTAAAAATGAATAAAACAAGAGAAGATAGCAAATAATACAATATTAAGAAGAGATAAGCAAAGACCTTGTCTTACTAAGCCGGACATTAATCCGGGTCAGGTGTCGACCGGCCGGGCCCTTAAATGGGAATGCACATGACACACACACACACACCCCTTGGGTTGAATGAACAACATCGACTTACCTTGTTATAAATGCAATTTGATTGAGGGTGAGTGAATTCAGTAGATGAAGAGAGGACACTCACGCACTAAATGCTTTAACGAGAAGAGTGAATGAACAACTGAAATACCGCCTTGGCTGACACATGTGTCGATGTGTGTCCCCCACTCCGAGTGCACTTGCCCTGCGGCGGCGCATGCGCCGTAACATCCCCCTTGCACGCTCGCTCACACGCACACGATAAGTATCGACCGCAAAACTGTTATCTAATGCCCACCCGGCCGGCCGTGCTTTTTTTTTTTTCTCTCTCAATAGGTGATGATGATAAGCATGTGTGTTTAATTGATTAATTAATTACTTGTTCATAAACTCATTAATATGTTTTTTTTTTTTTTTGATCATAAATCATAATTTTTTTTTTCTTTAATCACCAGCAAACTCCTGTATTGGTGATAAATTAATATTAAGTGATTCTCTCTGTCAACAACTAGCTGGAGGAAAACTCACTTAAGGGGCTTCAGGAGAGCACATTGAAACTTAGTGCTTTTTTATGCGTTTTTTTTAAATGATTTAAATTCGTGAGCATTTTACATAATAGAATGCTTTTTTTAATTATGATTGATTAAAAAAATTTTTTTTTATATTTAAAGAAAATGCAAAAAAACCTATTATGAAAATTCTATTTTTTTTTTTTTTAATCTAAAAATCATTAATATACAACCTATAATAATTGAAATGAAATGGTGACAAAGTAAAAAAAAAATAAATTACTTTATTATTATTTGAAATTCCTATCGTGATCCCCGTTTATTTACCAGAGGTGCTTCCGTGCACGAAGACACTCACCTCAAAACCAACCGACCTCTGGCCGTAGCCATCTAGCGGCACCCCATGAAGTTACATTTGTTCCTATCTCGAACTCCTCCTGCTTTCGTATCTAGCTAGTGAACTAATCCTTATTTCTGATTCCACCCGGTTCCTTTTATCCATCCTCTTCTATGCTTTGGAGGATGTCCTTGTTTGAGGAGAGACTTCCTCAGCACCGACTCCTTTCGAAGAATGCATCACTGAGAGGGAATTTTCTTTACGTCCCTTCCCTCAGGGCGGGATGTTACAGCAACTCCCTCTTCTCGTAGAGTTGCCTGGGAGATATTGTAAATAAATTGTATTGTATTATAAATTTTTTATTTATTTAAAAATTAACGGCCAAAGAGTTCAGCACTCTTAGAAAAGATGGCAGGGTGAGACTAACAGCCGGCATTATCAGATCACTTATAAACCTATATTTTTATGTTTAAAATGAAAACCCGGAAATTTATATTCTAGATATTTGTGACCGTCCACATGCAAAGGTACCAAATCTTCATTGGGGTCAAAATTGAGTTTTTATGCTTTCTTTACAGAACACGTCCTGCTGAGGAAGCCGGTATTTTTAGAATTTTTTTTATCATTTTGTGTTTGGAAGATATGAATTTTTGGTTATGAAAAACTAGGTGTTGAGAAAAATGAGTTTAAAGTTTGTTTAGCCCTTTTCTCTTAGCTCACCTTTGTCTAGTTTTTTCGATTTTTTTTTTATATAAATCTACTGTACTTAAGTACATCGATTCTGTTGAATCAAATATTTGATGAAGAACTAGAGAATCGGAATCAGTAATAAAACAAACTTTTTTAGTAAATCGGCTCTCCTGGAAATTTAGCCCTGTGAAGATTTGGTTACTTTACATGTGGACGGTCTCATTTATCTAAATAAGCTTTGAACTAAATTAATATCATATCTAGGTCTAAAAAAGTTGTTCAAGAAATAGTATAATTCAAATTAAAAATCTATTTTTCCCCAAAATTGGGGATTTGGAGGTTCTTAGAGACCGAGTTTCAAAAAAACAAACCTGCAATTTGTGTTAGGACATTCATTTTAACGAAAAATAAAATGGATAGCTCCTCTCACAATCAGTTAAAAGTTAATGTAGATTCAACCCAATAAAAATGTTATAACAAGATGATCATTTGGGGCCCTCTTAAATTGGAATTTCGAAAAATTGCTTTGTAACTGACGGTCCACATAATAAAAATCCTTTTACCCTTTTCGACTACTGAGGCCATTTAGGGGTTTGAATTTACTATATGGATTTTAAAATACAAAGTACCAAAGGCTACTGGGGGACGTTCCACACGCTGATTTTTGAGGACACCCCAAGAATATTAATAATGTAAATACAGTAGAACCTCGATAAGTTAAAGTTCAAGGGAAACGGTTAGAAATTTGAGTTATCGAGTTTTTTACTTATCGAGAGTTGAAGTTCGAGAGGTTATTGAATATAATTTTTAACGTACCGAGGTTTATTGACACCTGGGCACGTGAGTGAAAAAGGAATTTCGTTTGATCTATTTGTTTATATAGAATAGTTTAGTTAAATATAAATTTAATTAATAGATTGATTTATTTACAAAAAAATCAGTAATTTTTTTCTGCTTCATGTATTTTTGATTTTCTGCATTAACTATTTTTTCGATGATATGTAAAGAAATACTTTAAGTTATAGAAGTCACCAAAATATTATTTTAAGTTATCGCGGGCTATGCTCAAAATATTTATTTAAGTTACAGAGGTTTTGTTCTTTAAGTAATAGAGGTTTTACGCAGTCAAGGGAAGGGAATTGAAAAAATTTTTTAAGTTACGGAGGTTTTGAACTTAGCGAGGTTTAACTTATCGAGGTTCTACTGTATATGTATATTAAAAATGTTGGATGGCGAATAAAAGGCGACATCCGAGTGCAAACATTATTACTCTTGGGAACTGAGGTGGGTTCCCGTTTCCTTCCTCAGGAGGAGGCATTCTTGATAATTGGATTATCTATTGACTTTGAACCTTAGTTGCTTTTAACTTGACATTAATTTCTTTATCCTCAGTTATTAACTAAATTATAACTAGGGCTCGGATTTATAGGCACTGAAAATCTCTAAAATAGGCAGGCAACTAAGCACTAAAAATTATTAAAATAGGCACTTAAAAGGCATTATTTAAGAAATAATATAAAAAAATTTAAAAAATTGATGTCTTATTTTTGGTAATCTGGTGTGACTGGTCGCACAGCACACAATTTTTTCTTAATTTCGGTAATTTAAAGGCGCATTCTGTACTTGTTTGCCAGAATATAAATACAAATCAAATTTTTAAGTACTAATTTTTAAAATTTTACATTAAAAATTAATTTTTTTTCGAAAAAAAATAATTTGTTCAAATCTCGGGGGGGGGGGGGGGTAATTACCCCCTTTACCGAAATATTTTCTTGATAATTCAAAAAAATTTTAAATTTAGGCTATGTATAGCTCGTAAAAAATTGAAATTGGCTATTTGAACTTAAAATAGGCACTAAAAAAGGCATTTATAGATGCAATAGGCATTATAGGCACTAACAAATGTCTTTTATTTTATTCAGAATTTAATGAAACGTATACATATCATATTGGCCAAAATTTTAAGCCATAAATTAAAAAAGGCAAATAGGGCGAAATCCGAGCCCTAATTATAAGAAAAAGAGGTGGGGGGGGGGTGATTTATTAAAAACGGCCAGCTTGGCCACTATATAGATCACAGTGGCGCCATTGTCTTCGTTTTATATGATAATTCATATTTAGATTAGTGATGACAGATGTATGAAAATAAGCCAAAAGGCAAATCATTTAACATGCACGCTTGCATGTTATGCCAGTGACATAACAACAAAAAGACTCGTTTTTTTTTTTTTTTTTTTTTTTTTCTTGTTTCCAAGAAACATCTTTTACAAAAGGAATCAATTTAAAAAGATGCAAAATCATTTTGCTGCAGCAGCAGCAGCATCTAATATTGCGCAATGTCGATATAAGAATGAGTCAAAAATTAAATTGTTTATTTTACTAAGTTGCTCAAGTTATGAAATTTCGCTACATATTCTATTATTATTTATTTTTACTTTCCCGCCAATATCGGTGGCAGAAATGGCTGGTGGCCTGATGCCAACATTCTTTCTTTTTAAACAAATAAATAAATAAATAATACTTTCCCGCCAATATATTATATACAGTTTAATTATGATCGTAAAAAATATAATCCCCCAATTTTTACTTTCTCTTACCTCTATATATGTTAATATACAATTAAATATTTATTAATTCATACACCCGAAAAAATATGTCGTGCTGTGGTCCAGGGTAGGGCCCTAAAAGGAGTCCGTGGCCCCCCGCGCCAACCTTTTTTTATAAATTAGATGAAAATAAATAAATTTAAATTAATTTTGAAAAATTCGATGTCGAGATTTTGATGGATATACACGTTTTGAGGTCCCCTGAATCCAAAAAAGTGCTAAGAAGGTAATAAAACTAGAAGTGAATTGGATCTCAAAGAGAGGTAAAATATTATCGCAAACCACGGTTTTCTCAGCTTCCTCTGAACCACATCTTTTGCAACTCTGCCATAATAATTAGAAACAATAACCTCTAGAACTGGAGCAAATTTCATGATAATCCGTTCAGTAGTTCAGACAGGGGCGTATATAAGGGGGGGGGCCGAGGGGGCCCGGGCCCCCCCCGAAATTTCCCAAACACATATACATATATAGGGATATACAGATATCAGCGCAACAAATTTTTCCGCAGGATGGACAACTTTGGTTCCGCAATATAAAAAAACTGTTCCGCAAAAAATTTCGTGTGAAAAAAAGTATAGTTTCTTAAAAAAAAATTTTCCACGGAAAAATTTTTGAGATCGGGCCCCCCCGAAAAAAAATTTCTATATACGCCCCTGAGTTCAGAAGTTATTCGTAAAAAAATTCTTTTCAAGATTTCAAACTTGGTTATTTCACAGAATATATCGAGATATAATTGGACCGTTTATTTTGAAAGTGGTGTAAGTCCATTTTCTATTGTTTCGAGAAATGAAAGGTTTGCATATCTGTTAATTTAAAAATCTAGGCAAATGATATGAAATCGGTGAATGTTTCTACTTCTTTATCAGTGTCTAATTTAGGTATATAAAATTGTTTTAGGCGAATTTGAGTAAACTAATATATAATTACAAGCTGCCAATGGACTTACACCAATTTCAAAATTAACCAACTGTAAACTTGGTTGAATTTCAATTTTGAAAAATCAAATATTACTCAAAATATACTTCATATTAATTCAATATTCTTTACAAATAATGACACGATATAAAATAGAAGTAGTATTTTTAATTTTAGACGTTAATTACATTGTTAAAATTACAAGATATTCGTAGTATTTACTTATCCTCTGTATATGGATGGCAGAGT
This sequence comes from Euborellia annulipes, assembly GCA_023213315.1. Taxonomy (NCBI): domain Eukaryota; kingdom Metazoa; phylum Arthropoda; class Insecta; order Dermaptera; family Anisolabididae; genus Euborellia; species Euborellia annulipes. The sequence continues at coordinate 25,695 of JAKCPI010003508.1, forward strand.
GTTGAAATATTTATCATGTACCGGAAGAATTACTGCTTGATATCTTTATATTAATAAGTAACCTATTCTCGTAACCAGTTGCGTCATTTCAACTTTTTCTTAGGGGGGGGGGGGGGGCAAACTATTTTTTTCAATTTCTCACTTCAATTTTCTTACAAATAGCTATCTCAAATTTGGCCAAAAGGTATTTAATTAAATTAATTTTTTAATTTTATATCAGTTTCGTATGATATATTTTATTTACGTAGAATAATACCTAGGGAGGAGAGGGGGGGGGCAAATACCCTTCCCCCCTACAAATGACCCCTCTGTTAGTAATTCTTAACAAGTTTATTAACAAATGCACAATAACAGGCTACTAACAGGCAATCATCTGTTAAGCTACCTACCTCAAATTGGACTTACACCACTTTCATAATCAACGATTATGCAACTTCTTTTACCGACCAATTTTCAATTGTACAAAAGATGGGAATTTTTTTAAGGAATTTGCCACTAGCTAGTTATACATAGAAAATTTACATTAAATTAAGTATGAATTATGTGATATCCTCAGATTTTAAAAATTGGACTTACACCACTTTCAAAATAAACGGTCCAATTCAGTATTGAATTCAATTAATTAAGTTGCAAAACTTTCCCGCTCTTAAGTGGATAGATATATGGACCGTTTATTTTGAAAGTGGTGTAAGTCCATTTTTTCAAAAAAAAATGAGATATCACATAATTTATGCTTAAATTAATGTAGATTTTCTATGTATAACTAGCTAGTGGTAAATTTGGTAAAAAATTCTCGTTTTTTGTACAATTGGTCTGTAAATAGATTTTTTAATAAGCAGATATGTTAACCATTCACTTTCTCGAAACAATAGAAAATGGACTTACACCACTTTCAAAATAAACGGTCCATATAGCGGGGGGAAAGTTTTGCAACTTCGTTGTCTATTTTTTTGAAAAAATAAATATAGAATCACTAGCAGCGCCGCCCGCCTCAGGTTTGAGAAGGTGAACGCTATATGTAATCCCTGATAGAGGGGAAGAAGGGATCTCACTCTAATCTGTGTATTCAGAGATAAAGGGTCGGATGATAAGAGCTCTCTGACTGTGGGTCTCATTCCGACCTTGAAACAAAATCGAGAGAGGATTTTTAGAGAAAATCAAATGACATGACGTCATTGGTTGACAGGGGTGAGAGATTATTTGATTCCTTCCGGCCTCGGGTGGTAGCAATTTGTCCATCCCGCAGGGGCCGAACGGGAGATGATAAAGATGGAATGATTTCTCGTCGTACGGCCTTGCCCTTGGAAAGGAAAGATAGGGTTCCTTGAAATAGTGAACCCCTTAGCATCTTGGGGCCCGCCAACGGCGGTTTTGCTCAATTTCCAGCCATGCCAAAATGAGCACCAAATCCACGAGCAAGGATTTGTCTTTTTTAGGAATTAATAACTCAAAAATTTATAGGAATTTCGGGATGAAAATAATTTTCCTATAATCCCTAGAAGGTCCTCTTTAAGCATATCAAATTTCTTTTCAAAATTTTCAACGGGAAGTTGGTCAAACAGAGCGTGACTGACAAACGGACAGACAGAGGACGGACATTAGCGCATATGCGGTCAAACCCAACCAGCCTCCGGCACCCCGTGAAGTTAGATCTCTAAAAATAATTTTTCTTAAAAAAAAGTCACTGGGGGGGGGGGGGAAGAGAATTAATTGCAAATTGAATGCTAATGAGAAATTCTTCAATTTTAACGATGATATAATAATAATTATCTTAAATATAATATTTTTTTATTCCTATAATCTTTTAATCATTCTATCCGTGTCATTGACATTTGCAAAGCAATAAATAACCAAATTAAAAAAAAAATTATTTAAGAGCTGATATATATAAGCCGAGTTCATTGTTCACCCACTCACTGAGAGGTCAAAAGGATATACAATTTATAAAACGATATTTGCCCTCGGGCTTGGTCTAGGGGCTAGACTGCTGGCCTTGAATACCAAATGTCGAGATTTTAATGGAAATACATCTTTTGAGGTCCTCTGAGTCCAAAAAAAGTGATCTGTGTGTGTGAACAAAATATCTCAAGAACGAAAAGAGCTATGAGGTTGAAATTTTATATTTAAGTTGGACGTGACACGAACCTTTCGACCAAAGAGTACTAGTACTTTACTGATGCACTTTTTCAGTTTTTTTTCGATTTTCTCAAAATTCGCTCCAACGATTTTGATTAAAATTCAAAAATTAATTACAGTAGAGTCCCGGTAATCCGAACCTCGCTAATCCGAACTCTTTTTGCGTACGATTTTTTTTTTTTTTTTTTAACATCACGCAAATTAATTTTTTTTTTCTCTTAATTAAACGTAAAAAAATATTATGAAATATTTATTTAGAGTTTAATATCACCGACAAGTTTCACGGTTTACAACGTTATAAATACGACTTTATTATCAAAATTAACTAATTCAAGCTTACAATTCCGGTTAATCCGAACTTCCCAATAATCCGAACGACCCTCGGTCCCAATTAGCTCGGATTAACGGGACTCTACTGTATTTTTTACATGCTCTTTAAAATGTATATTCTCTGAAAATTGTTTAAAGCACACTTTACTCTTGTACTTTATAGGAAAGATAGGAGAAATGGTTGCCATAGTAACAAAATATAAATATTTTTCCATGTTTATTGAATTCTAATATATCGGCGGAATCTAAATATATTTCGACACAAAAATTCTGGTGTGACAAGAGCGCAGAACATAACTTTCGATAATATTGAGATGATGGCAAGGGCGGATACAAGGGGGGGGTAAAGGGGTAATTACCCCCCCCCCCTTGAGATTTGAAAAAAAATGTATTTTTAATGTAAAATTTTAAAAATTAATACTTAAAAATTTGATTTGTATTTATATTCTGGGAAACAAGTACAGAATGCGCCTTTAAAATTACCGAAATTAAGAAAAAATTGTGTGCTGTGCGACCAGTCACTCCAGATTCCCACCCCCCCCCCCCGAGAAACACCTCTGGATCCGCCACTGGATGATGGCTGAACTATTAACAGATACGAGTAGGATGGCAGCCAGGAAAGAAATCAGACAAAAGTTTAATCAATCTTTATTTCGATTGCCGACGTTTCGGACACAAATCGCGCCCTTCCTCAGAACTTAACTATCGATTGTCCTGAGGAAGGGCGCGATTTGCATCCGAAACGTCGGCAATCGAAATAAAGATTGATTAAACTTTTGTCTGATTTCTTTCCTGACTGCCATCCGACTCATATCAGATAACTTTCGATTACCGAAGTCAAGAGAAAGTTGTGTGCTGTGTGACCCGTCACACCAGATTTTTATTTCTAGACCCAAATACCATGTTTGCCTCTGATTTGTCTGAGATTTTTCTTCGTTGTACTGGAGGTGTGTCTACACTGAGTATGTCGCGTGATTTCTCCCCCCCCCCTCTCCCCGTTTCAGTTATAATCTCTCATTCATGTTCGTAAGCTGTAACCATTTTTAGAGAAATAATAAATCACACACCGCACACACACACACACAACTAGAGAGAAATTCTCAAGGATGTTGTCGCAATAAAAAAAAAAAAAATTCCATTCATTTTTTTTTTTTAAATAAGACACATAGATAATGAATATTGATAAAGGTGTATGTGTGTTGAGGTCTTAAAATATTACTCAAATTATGTCCAATGTCAAGTCAACGCCTTTTATCTTTTATATTGTGTAATGTTTTGTTGTTGTTTTTTTTTTTTTTTTTTTTTTAATTCGTTTAAGGTCTTTTCCGGCATCGGAGGCCATTTAGATCCTCGTGTTTTGTTGTTTTAATTGTATCTTGGGGTGCGAAAGGCTCCAAGGCTCCAACTAACAATATTTATCCATTGCCTTATTGAGTAACTTTTGGATTTAAATCCGAAGATCCGATCCAATTCAGGATCTTGGATCTAGATCGAATTCATTTTTGCTCCCTGAATCTAGGATTGGATAGGTAATCCTTTGGTCTCCGCGACAAGATGATTTAATAAATTATTAATTTTCGACATATGCCAAAATTAAGCGCCATTTTAAGTTTATCAAACAAAATGTGAAAAATATAATAAATAAGGGATAATTTTTTTTTTGGGAGGGGGGGGGACAAGGATTCGAGGGAAATGCGAAATTTTAGGAGGAAGGAGAATTTGATCTCCCTACTTTTCACATGTGACTGGCGGGACGTATTTCAAAAAAGCCTCAAAACCAGAGTATGGATTTTTTAACAATTCTTAGTTCGCCACGTATATATTGTTACTTCTAAAATGAATCAATTATACGTAGTTCCTTAGTATTTTTAATACTTTTTCTGAAATATATTCGGCAGCTTGCTAAAATTATTTAGATCTCCAAAAAATTGTGATGCTAACCTAAACAAAATCGGACCCGTGAACAATTTAAAGGTTTCTATGAAGAAAAAGTCGATTTTTTTTATTAATTTAAATTTTTTTTGACGTGACAACGTCTTACAAATCATGTGTCTATAGTGGCAGGTTAGGGAGGCATGCACGAAAAAGTTTATTGGCTTGAATAACTCCTCTGTCTTAAGAGGTATAATTATGGGGAATATACGGTTAGAAAGAATGAGTTTTCAGCTAAAGATTTCACCATTTATTTTTTTCTATCAATTTATTTTACCGCGCTGCGGTAAATTCTAATTTGAAAGTTTAAACCACTGTAGAATCCGAACGGCTTTTCAGATCAGATTAAATGGGATGTCATTTGGTGCAGAAAGAAAACGTCTAATAGAATAAATAAAAAAATCCCGAGTAATTAACTCCAAAATTAGTTGTTTTTTTTTCGATAAATCTCATTTTTTAAGCATAAGTCGCCCTTAATGGATAAAAGTTTGGCCACACCTGTTATATATTGTTACAATTAAAATGTTTGAACATGTTTATTAATGGGAACAAAGTGCTAGTACTTTATATTTCAATACAGGTAAGAGAAAAAAAAATCTTTTTTCAAGTCAAGCAAAAGACTTTGTCACGTTAAAAAGCCACCGGCTGTGTAGAAGTCACACCCAACACCAAATTTTTTTACAAATTTATGAAATATAGACTTTTTACTATAAGTTAGTATTAAATAGGAATAATAAAGGAATTTTAAAATTTATGTCGTTTTCCCATTTTACATGGAATGACCCTTTGGGTATTTTTTAAAAGTTATTGGCCATGGATTCTCACTACTCCAAGCGACAGGCGCGATTTGAAAGAAAAGAAACAAAATAGCAGATGTTTTTTGTTTAATTTGTTGCTTTATCAAATTATTTAATCAATCTTTTAATTTTCTATCCAAAGGAGAGATTCGCTCGCTGATGAAGATAATAATCTAAAAGTTCCTTTCAAATGATACGCAATTTATTTAATCTTGACTTCTAGACCAGGGTCACAAAAAATCTCAGTTCTATTATATATATTTATCTTATAATAATATACTATAAGTTATATAACGACATACCTATCAAACAAAAAAGACCTACTCCTTGATAAGAGGTTTTTTTTTTTAAATATTAATACTTATGTATTTATTTTTATTCACATCTATTATAATAATAATATATAATATTTCCTTTCCTTAAAAATAATAAATGAGTTTTTGATTGTATTTTGATAGCTTGGGGAGTCCGGCCGGCATCAATACAATACAATTTTTAATCAAATGATGGGAAATAATTGAATATGAACCATAACGATTAAATAAAAGAGCGGAGTTTCCGTCTATCGGCCCGTCACGCTCTATTTGACCATCTTCCCGTAATTTTGAAATGAAATGTTGCACGTTGCTACGTTTTACTCGAAGCGATTGTACGATTTGTTTATTATTCACTAGTCTTCATTCGCAGTCACATCGTTCTATAATAAAGCAAGTTTGTGTTTTTCTTATAGAATCAGTTTAATAAAAAGACAGTTGAGTAGACGTAAAATAAAAACTAGCTTTATAGAGAACATTATAGAATCCAAGAAAAATACTAGGGTCCCCGAAATCCCCAAATGGGGAAGCTCAAAATATTCCAAAAAATGAATTTTCCTATTAGATAGCGTTGTACTCATGGGCGTAGCCAGACATCTTGTTAGGGGGCCAACCCCTCATTAGGCCGAGAGGGGGGTTTGCAATTAATATATACAATTATTTATTTAAACAAAAAAAATTAAATTAATATAGTGGATTGGGGCGTTAAAAAAATTCCCAATGGGAAAAATATATATTGTTTTTTTGTTTTTTTTTTAATTTTTAGGACAAGCCAGGGGGGCAACGGCCCCCCTGCCTCCCCCTGGCTACGCCCATGGTTGTACTATCTCTCCTTATGAAAAAATCAAAATCATTTAATTATATTAATTAAATCTCTCAAATGAAAAATAAAAAAATGGGGGCATGTTGCAATTCAAGGTAGAATTTGCTCGTGCGGGCTTCTTAAGCTTTTCCCTTGTGCCGCGCCGCCAGGCAACTCGTCTCAAAACCAATGGATGCCTACTCACCAGGCGCTCAGGCAAATCACATTTCAGAGATCATTTCTAAGATATGCTTGCTAATCATATGATTAAATAAGAGCTCACGTCGTGGTTAACTAGCTAAGACCAAAAGTTCGGTATAAGGGGTGAAATAAGGAACACAAGCCCTGTTTATTTATTTTTAAATTTTGTTAAGCCCGCGGGATTGGATACCAAATGGCTTTAATATGAATACCTGCACCCCCAATAGAGTATATTATATTCATTAACAACGGTTATCATCAAAGTCCTATATGGCCTAAGTTGTCCAAAAGATTTTGTGAATGTGTGTGTGTGTTAAAAAAAAAACAAATGTTAAAAAATTAATACAGCTTTAATTAATTATTTTAATTTTTAATAATTTTTATAAATGATGCTTTTATTAAGTTGCTAACTTCATAAAACTCCGATTATACCTCAGATAGCTAAATATATAGTATGTTTAATTGTTATGTCTTATTGTGCTGTCGTGCTTTGTCTCTTGGATAGTTATGTCGCTTCTATGGTATGTTAAAAGAAAGACCCATCTAATTGGACCGAACGTCTGTATGGGGGTAATTATGATGATAATAATAATAATAATATGGATGAAAAACAGTGGCGTAGTGAGCTTAACTCGTGCCCGGGGCACAATACCTTTTTAGCGCCCCCCCCCTCATTCGAAAGCCATATAATATTATATGTAAAATATACAAAATTATTATATTACACTGGCACTAAATTTAAAATATATTTCCCAGAAATCAATTATAATAAAAATAAAAATTATCCAGCAATTTTTTGTTTTGCGAACCATTTGGCGCCCCTTTGTGAGTAGCGCCCGGGGCATGATGACCCCCCTTGCTCCCCCCTCGCTACGCCACTGATGAAAAAACTAATTTTTTTTTTTAAATTCGAAGGTTAAGCATGTTCTTCTTTACTATATCAATGATTTGCTATCTGGCGGACAAGTTTGCTAATTGACTAGAAGTGAAGCAGCCGGCCCTAAGAGATTTTATTCTTATAATTAATTGTCTTTCATTTTTCTTAAGGAGAGATAGAATCCAAATGGGTAAAATTCTGAATTTTCAGAGTCCCTCAAAATAGGGGTTAAACGACCTGAGTATTTTTTTTTGCATTTTCCTCGGCGAAATTTCGTTTAGAAATTCTAACGAGAAGTTGGCCAAACAGGACGTTTGGCCGCTCCTATTGACGCCCCATGCATGCAAAAAAAATTTCGCCCCCCCCCCACCCCACCTTTGCCTTACTTATCCTACTTTCTAGGATTGTTTTATATGAAGGCACAAAATGTAAGGTACTCAATAGCAAGTTTGTTCGTGAACACATAGGAAAATAAATTAAATGTAATGTAAATATACTTTTATAAATTGGGCAGCTGATAATTACTTGACTGGCCGGTTTATTAAAAAAATTAAACTGTAAAGCAAATAAAAGTATTATTGTTGTAAGTATGTATTGATAGTATTATTTGGTTTATTCGATTTTATCACTAGGCATATTGACAGTGATTTTTAAATATCCTTTTTGTTCTCCTCCGTGCCGCCCCGTGCAAGTGAATTATGTACCCCCGCACGGAACGGCATTGACCGGCCGATTTTGTAAAAAAAATTAACTAACCTTTTAAATTTGAATTCATTGGTGTTTCGAGTCGCTGCCGCCAGGAAGAGCTAGTTGTCAACTCGTCAAAGAGACCTCTTCATTCTAGTTCTCTTTGCCTTTCTGCTCATTTGACATTTACACTAAAATTGAACACATGGCTTCAATACCTGAAAATAAAAATGATTTTTATAAACGAAAACGCAAACGGAAAACGGTTTTGGGAAATGCTAAAAAATATGGCAAGAAGGGTAAATTTGGAAGAGGATCACATGTTGATCAATCTACATATGAATATTTTATTCAAGTTTTGGAATTATCAAAAAAAGAATTTGAATCCAAGGAAGAAAAAGGTATGCATGCATCTTTTTAATATTTTATATTGATTTTCTTTTCTAGATAGATAAATAAAAACGTTATAATTTATTTCCCTATTTAATCACATGTTAATAAATCAATGATAAGTTTTTTAATTTATATCCATGCATTATATATTACACAACGGGTTTTATTATTCTACACCAGGCAAACGAGGAATGGACAAATATTTTAGAAAACAGATAAAAGAAATGGTTAAACGAAAAAATTAAATAAGACTCACTTTAATATGTTTAACAAAATTCATATTTCATTTTCTTCCACATTTTCCTTTCCAAACAATTTCGTATTTTATTATTGACCGACGTAGAATAATAAAAAAACAATGTGAATATATTCTGAAGAGCAAATAAAAAACATAATTTCTTGTGAATTTTTTGAGCACAATTCATAAATATTAAGAGAAAATGCTTTTATTTAGCTATCATATAAATTAACGTGAACGTTTGTATTTTGTATTTGTATAGATTATTCATCTATGCCTCACATAATTTTATTTTTTCCATTAGACGACTGACAAGTGTTGTTTTTTAAATCTTTTAATAAGTATTCTAAATAAATTTTATTTATTATATATATATATAATCCGGAGAGAAGTTGCTGTTGACGTTACGAGTTGGAAAAGAGCAAGCACGGGAGAAGCAAAGAAAAGAAAAGTCTTTGGATGCGGAAAGGAAACGTTTCGAGCAAAATTTATTCGCCCATCTTCAGTCCTTGTAGGCTTATAATCTAATTCAGACACAAAGTACCACAAAACCAATGACAACTATGTGCCTGAATCGGATTATAAGCCAAGGACTGAAGATGGACGAATAAATTTTGCTCGAAACGTTTCCTTTCGGCATTTGGCATAAAGCTTTTCTTTAGTATATATATATACTAGTAATTTAAAGATTCATAATTTTGGGTCACAGATAGAATGAACTAAATTTTGTCTCTTATAGTCCTATAAATATAAACTTTGGAGAAAAGAATATTTAAATAACTTTGATATTTTTGTTTGTGAAAACGACATGTTCTACATGTCTTGTCGGAGCCACTTGGTTAACAGATCCTCTAGAATAGGGAATTCTCCGTCCCTGGCCCGCTTGCGATTTCCGTGCAAATGACATGGTTAAAGAAAATTTTTTTTTTCTTCGGACACAGTAAGGGAGACGTACTTAAAAATTCGAATTATAGAACGCTCTTTCTCACTCTTGTTACGAAAAAGATTTCGAGTTAACGAGCGTATCTAAATACAGAGCAATTTTTCGATTTAGCGATTTATCGAGGTTCGAATTATCGAGAGTCGACTGAATATATATATATATATATTCAGTATATCTGGATTTGGGAGAAATGAAATCAGTTTTTAATTAGATCACCTTTGCGCTTTATTCAGCCAGAAGGTGATCTAATTAAGAACTGGATTGCCTTACTCCAATCATATTAAAAAATGATATAGCATGTTAATAAAGAACACATTACAAATGAGACTCTTTTACTAGATTAGCATCTTGTTGTTTCCTATCACTGAATTGATTCCTAGACTTTTTTATTCGTATATATCATTCGCATAATTCTTTCTTATAAATATTCTCAAATGGAAGCCAAGTTGTGATTTGAAATTTGATCCTCTTCTATTAAGTTCAAATGTTCAGGACAAAACCAAAAGCACTGTTTGTTTTGCCTTTCAAATTTGATACCAGCTCCACCTCTTGGTTATATTCTAATAAAATGTATTCTTTTTTTGTTTTCAGATATTTTCATAACGAACACATTTGAGCAGACAATCGGGCACGAAGTGGAATATTGCTGCAACCAATTGGGCTCCAGAGTGATTGAAACTCTTCTAAAGGATGCCAATGATGAAATCCTTCAGAGATATTTCGCAGCACTGGGCGAGAATTTAAGGCCGATAATTTCTGATAATTTCGCAAGTCACGTCCTCCAAACTTTAATTAAAATTGCAGCAAAGGTAAAAATAAAAAATATATTCACTCATTTAGCTTGTGATAATTACAAATCAAACATTTAATTTTAGAAATTGTTTGAAAAAAAGCAATTCGATTGTGAGAATATTTTCTCGCAATGGATCTTGAAAATATCCAAATTTGCTTTGAATAATCTCGAAGATTTCGTCTGGGATATCTACGCTAATCATGTGATTCGAACTTGTCTCGAGGCCCTGGCCGGCTTGCAATCACCAAATAATCAACAACAACAAGGCGTCAAAAGAGGATCCAGTGAGAATCAAGATTCTATTTGCCTGTCAAAAATCATCCCCGAAGAATTCCAAAATGTCCTGCAAGATTTCGGAACTCGACTCTCTTCTTGGCCGCAATTTAAAGGTATGCAAATGCTCTTCTTGTTTAACTCCAATTGAATATGGAACAATTTTCACTTAATATTATATTAGATTTCTCACATTTTATTTTATAATAATTTGCTGTTTTTTTTTTTAGATATGCCCTTTGAAGAGGTGACGTCCGGTTTAATCCAGATTCTCATAAATTCTCTAAAAGCTCATTTTCCTGATTTAAATATTAAAGTCATCACAAAGTTATTCAATGAGAGTTTTATTGATGAAGAGAACATTTGGTCCTCGGAGTCCAGTCCAAGATTATTAGAAGTTTGCCTGAATTCGTGTGGCCCGAAATTATTTAAAGAAATCTATACAAATATTTTTAAAGGATCTTTAATAAAAAAATCTTTAGACAAAAAGAAAAATTTCACCGTACAGAAATTATTGATTTCCTGTAAGGATCCTGAATTATTTGTGGAAATGTTCGACGAGTTTTCGGAATTTTTTAAGGAGATCATTGATTCAAATCACACTGGAATTTTAGTCAGCTTAGCTCATGGATGTAAAAATAATTCACAAAAACAAGGAAACTTTATACAGGTATTTTTAAGAATATTTTCTCTTTTAGAGTTAACATAGCAAATGATTCAATTATGGGTATTTTAAAAAAACTCTTTATTCAGAAACGTTTCGGCAAGAATCTATCATCTTCAACTATTAAGCTGGCAATATTTATAATTAATTCCAAGATGTTAAACAGATATAAATATTCTTGCTAAATAGTCGTGTACGTGACATATAACATTTGATTTAAAAATCTAATAAACTTTTTATGTATTATGTTAATATTATCAACTTTGCTCTAGATGAAATCGCTTCTTGTTATTTTTTAATAAATACATGTGAATAGTATTATATTTTTAAGAAGTTGGTAAAGAGCAAGTGCGGAAGCAGCAAAAAAAGAGACCTTTGGATGCCAAATGCCCAAGGAGACATTTCGGACGAAATTTATTCGTCCTTCCTCAGTCAAGTTCGTGCACATGTACATTTTATTAAAAGGCTGAGTGTTTAATACCCCCAACAGCACAAAATATTGAACAATGTTGAGAAACATTGGAATTTGGAAATGAGGAATATTCCAAACTAGAATATTGTGTTTGAGCGAATATTGCATCAATGTTGGAATATTGTAAATGAGAAGATTGAATATTGGTGGGACGTGAGAGTCTTCGAGAATACAATGATCAATCATTTCTCTTAGGCCTTTTTCCTTTCTTTACTTTGTTGCTCTCCTGTACTTGCTTTTTGCCAACTTGTACAACAACTTCTCTAAGAATATATTAAATTTTTAAGATTATTCTTTATATATATATAGAAGTGCTCTGACAATACCTCCTATTATGCATTTTTACCGACATTTGTCTAACTAGTCAAAGATATTAATATATAAATTGAATATATGTGTGAAAAGAGGTAATATTCAGTTTGTTATTTAATAGGATAGAAAACACACAAGCAAAGTTGAAAACACCAAACATTTAACTATCGAAATTGTAGATATGATGTTTTATGTCACTTACACTCTTAAACGGCTGAAGATGGCATCTTGTCAAAACATTCACGAATAAAAAGTTTTTTTTTTTTGAATAAAAATGACCATGTATGAATAAAAACACCTAAAGAGAGTTTATAATCCTAATAAAAACTTTTTTACTCATTCACACAAAACGTTATCACAGCCAAGCCATTTTGCTCTTACGCTTAGAGAGTGTATACCTTGAGATGTTGATAATTTCTTTAAGATAAAAATTACTTAGCTGTGAAAACGTTTTGAGATCATGAGTAAAATTTATAAAAAAAAGAACATGTGTGTTTCCCTTTCAATCTTTATCGAAAAAATAGCAAAAAAATTATGGTTATTCCAAAAAGACAAACAGACTTTCAAAGTATTTTTCCTGGACTCTCAATAACGTTCTCTATAAGACTAAATTTTAATGGCATGTTGGTCCAAGAGACCGTTACAGACAGACAGACAGACACCCTCCAATTATATATATATCTAGATAATTAAACTATCTAATAATCATGATTTATTTTTTAGAGTCTTATGAAAGCTCTCAATTTAGAGGAAGAGCAAATAGTTCCAGGAGTGGCGAAAATTGGAGTGAAAGAAGCACAAAAGGCATCTCTTCATGGATCTGTGATCATTCAAGTGATGCTCTCATTTAATAAACCCATTAAGGTAGGTACAGCTGTATGTCTAAAGGAGCGTTTTGCTATCTTTGATACCATTGGGCTCGGAACGTGTACGATTTGTTTATTTTCCACTAGTTTTCATTGCAGTCACATTGTTCTATAATAAAGCAAGTTTGTGTTTTTGCTATAGTATGAGTTTAAAAAGACTGTTGAGTAGATGGAAGATGCCGAAATACATCTCCATTAAGAGCAAAAAACAACCCATGTTTGAATTAAGAAATGAAGAGGCTCTGTGCCAAAAATTGATCATTTCCCATCTGCGCGAAGACGACAAAAACTTGTCAGAATTTTTCCGTCTTTCTGTTGAACAGTTTGACTTCATTAATCAAATAATCTTTGACGACTAACGATTATATCACCTTTTGCTAGACTCAACGATTGTCATTAGTTATTACCACGGACTAAAGCGGCACTCATAGCAAATACAAATAATGCTAACTTTAATCGTTGAACGATAGCCGCACCGAGGAAAACGCACCTTTAAGTGTTTTTTATATGCAGTGCAAAAATATTTAAGCAGGTTAGGTGAGAAGAAGAAGAAAATTCGCAGCTAGTTATATTTCATTATTTTTATTCCCATTATGTTGACGTTTCGGTCCCGGTCGGGACCATCCTCAGAACAAATGGGTGTTAACACTCCTGATTTGTCTTGCGACGTGACCATCGTCTCTCTTGACCATTTAATTTTCAATTATATTCTAACTAATATAATTTATTTATATTCATATCTTCTCAAGTTCTATGAATGATATATGATTGGATTATATAATTTATACATATTTAACACCCATTTGTTCTGAGGATGGTCCCGACGGGACCGAAACGTCAACATAATGGGAATAAAAATAATGAAATATAACTAGCTGCGAATTTTCTTCTTCTTTCTCACCTATCCTGATTGAACTACCAGCTATAAGCTCTACGTATCTCAAAATATTTAACGAATTAGTTTATGTACTGATTGTTATATTAATATATATATATATATATATATATATATATATATATATATATGTTCTGGAAGGTTTCCGGACTGGATGTATGGAAGATAAGTTTTCTCGGGTTGAGTCGGTGTGATGTGGAGATTTATCGATTTCGTCTCCTTTGGAGATTTCAAGAGTATGGAATTAGGTGGGAATTGTTGGGGTGGATTGTCGTCAGATAGTCAGCGACATTCAAGACCTCGAGCACAGCAGTAAACAAACCAAAACACAAATCATCGACATCAACACCAACCGCACACACAACCCACACATCTCAAAGACAAACACAATCGGAAACATCGAATAATCGATGGGGAGTAGGAGATTGAGAAATCAACCTAAATCAACACAGACAGATCACACATACACACACCAATCAAATCTCAGAAACAAACAATCTCCTAACATACTAAAAACAATAACACATGATTGGGGAGGAGATGAGCTATCACCCAAACCGAACACAAACAATTACACCTCATTCCTCCTGTCTCAGAGAAAACATTGAGATAAATGATGGGGAAAAATATAAATCCAAAATTCATAATTCATATTTGAAATGGCTAAAGGAGAGGAAATAATCTCACATCAAGATGAAAATATCTCGCATATATATATATATATATATCGATTTGGGCAAGGTAGTTTTTCTCTAACATTTATTATTTTACCTTCATTTTGATCTATAAAAAAGGAGTCTGTTGAAAAAAAAATTTCGAGTATATCACTGAAGCAACTCGCTTTGGACTTGTTTTTTTTTTTATTTGTGAAAGTGTGACGGGACCTCTTGTCGGTGAAGTAAAATTATCGGTACGGGCGGGCATTCGACTCGAATTAGGTAAAAAATATCGATTTTTGGCTCAATATTTCCTATATACAGGTTAATTCGATAATTTTAGCCATGAGAATCCGATAAATCTTAAAAAATAATCGATTTAGTAACCTTAAATAGTTTAAATGCGTTTTGCTCAAAATCCTGTTTTTGATATCTATAACTTTCGATAAAGATCTGTGGCTGTAGGCTTAATGGTGATGGAGTCATGAAAAAAACAAGACGAATGCAGCCAAATATTCTTCTATTTTTTAATCTCGCCCCTCACGGCTGACGTTTCGGCCCGAGGTCTAGGCCATCTTCAGAGTCGGCTGGCAATAATCAAAAAGTGTGGAAATTTGTAACGACAGCGACAACATTCAGCATGTGGCCCGCTCACAGCAAAACGTAGAGAAAAATTTGCTGCATTCGTCTTGTTTTTTTCATGACTCCATCACCATCTATAACTTTGAAAGGCTGTAACTTTTTTTAGTTTTTAAGATATCAGAGTGGTTTTGGTCGAAAATGTCCAAGATTCTCCTCTACAACCAAATATCAATAACTCACTTTGTGAAATTTCCGACAAGAGGTCCCTCTTCCCTTTCCGCATCACATATGCTGGTTAATTCACAGTTTGATTGATTCATCTTTTTCAAACAAAGTTCTATCAATCCAGTTCACTTGAGTCGGAGCAAGTGCACAGTACTTGTTAAGCAGTCGAAACGTTGTAAAGTATTTATATTTTTAATAAGTAATTAATACAAAATGTGGCCTATAATTAAAAATTCCCCTTATTAATTAATTAATATCATCTCTTTTTTTTTTAGATAATCAATTCCCTGTTGGCACTCCCGTTAGCCGATCTTGAAGGTCTTATCAACGATCAACGAGGATGTCATATAATCGATGCCTATTTAGCGAGTCAATTTGTTGGCGACAAATCGCGAGAACGTTTATTTAAGAAATTACAAGACTCGTGGCCAAGTATGGCGTGTTCGAAATATGGCTCCAGAATCATTGACGCCTTCTGGTTGAAAATCAATCAAAAAAAGAGAGAAATAATTGTTGAAAATCTGGCATCCAAAGTTCATATCCTTTTAGGTAATCCTTTTGGTAAAATTATTAGTAATAAATATGGCGTGCAATTGTATAAAAGGAAAAAAGAGGATTGGATTAAATGGCAAACAAAAAATAATCAAGAGCTTTTTAAAGATATTTTAAATGATTCTTGATTAATTTTTACTTTTCTTTTTTTTTTTTGTTACCATAAATATTTATTATTAAAATAAGAAAAAAAGAAAACGAATTTTTAATTAAAATGTCTATAATCCCTTAACCAGAACATCATTTTAAAACACTAGAAAGATCCATCCATTTACATCTTTTTGTTTTTCCATAAATAATGATCCTATAGTAAACTTTTAATTACAGATAATAATACAAACAAACAATGATAATACTAATAATAATAATAATAATATACAAAGCATTTGAGCAAATAGTCAACATTATTTAGAAACATGGACATCCGCAAAGGGGGCATAATAAAGAAATAAAATAAAAATACAGTGCACGTTCGGTTAATGAAGACGATTATTGTTCGCGGCAGTATACAGACACAATCAGGGGCAGATTAAAGGGGGCGGGGCGATCGCCCCCCCCCCCCCCCCCGAGAAGAAATTCAAAACGTTATAAAAACTAGTAATCTAAAGAAATTATGATTTCCGCTTTTTAATTTCATGATTTTCAATCAATTTAAATAAATAGGAAAGGGGTCTAAATGGCCATAGATGCCATCAAAGTCCTTAAATAAAAAAATAAATAAAAAAAAACCGCCCCCCTCCCGACAAAATTGCATTAATCCGCCACTGGACACAATATAATAACGAGAGAGTTATATACAAGACATGAATATTTATTAAAATACCATCAGAAAGCATGGGTTCGGACCAAGGCCTAAAAAATTTATTTTCTATTAGACAAAATTTTTTTTTTTTAACTAAAAGAATCAATTTAATGTTGCTTTTTGAGGTTGTGGCTGTGATGCGATTATAATAGAGGAATGGAGATATCAGCCAAATTGGAATGATCCAGGTTCAATAAAACTCCCAGAAAAAGACGTTTCCCCCTGAATTTATTTGGCCATCTTCAGTTATTGGGAATTATACACATAGTGCAAGTTCATATGTGATTAAACCGGGATTTGTCAATAATAAAATTATCTCTGAGCTTGGGCACAGAAGCCATATAATTTTGTAAAAAAAATTTTATTATTAACAAATCCCGGTTTAATCACATGTCCACTTGCACTATGTGTATAATTCCCGATAACTGAAGATGGCCAAAACGTCTTATCCTGGGAGTTTTATTGAACCTGGAACATTCCAATATCTCCATTCCTCTATTATATGAAATTAAATGTTTTAGGCCTTGAGAATGAGACCGAAACCATGTCTTCAACTCTGGATGGCCGGCTAAATTAAGTTTATTTACTATGGAAATAAAAAAAAAATATTCCTTTTGTGACGGTATTTTAATAAAACACCTTCTCAGAAAAAAAAACTCTCCTTGAATTAAAATTCAATGTTAATATTTCTACATTTTACCAGAAATCAGGAATTTTTGAAAGATTCAATTTCCTCTTTAAATTTTTTTTTTTTTTTTTTTAAATTTCATTTAAGATCTTTAATCAATGTAGAAAGTGGCTGTGTAGAATTGAATAAAGGTTTGAAGAGGAATGCAGCCAGGTAGGGAGCCTCTATTAAATTCCGCAAAACTCCTTTTGCCGACTTAATCATGCCATCTTGAATTGCATTGGAGTTTTTCAGCAAATAGAGTTGTCAACAGTCTGTAATTTTACAATAGCTTATGTATATAAATAACAATGTAAATAAATACATATGAGCGAAGAGAATTTCGAAATGTCCAACATTTCTCGTCTCCCTACCTGGCTGCATTCTTCTTCAAAGCTTTATTCAATTTAAGGCATCGAAGGCCATTTAGACCCCGTCTCTATTTATTTCATCTAGATTGGTGGCCAGTCTAACATGAAACAAACGAAGCCCCCCAAAATGCTGTTAGTTGAACAATTTCAAAAGAAATAAAGAATTCAAAAAATGCATTTCTTTTGCGGATGTTCATGTTTAGAAACATCAAACAACATTAATATGACTAGGGTAAATTAGAAAAAAAAAAAGTTCTTTGGTTCAAACAACTTTGGGTTTATGGTAGATGACTAGGAGTTGAAATTGTCTCTCCTCTATAATAATAATAATAATACTGTAGCAAAACAGTTTATTTTTATTTATTATTTTTTTTTAAATTTTATTTAAAAAGAATCTCTTACCTTTATTAAGAGTCACCATCACATAGACATTTTCTGACAGGAACAAACATTTGATTCCAAAAACAAGAATATTTCATTATTTCGTTTGGCAAAAGAAGATGAAAAGGACATTGAAATGCGAAAAAACGGCCGTAGCAACCAAATTGTTTGTTTGTTTTTCAACAAAAACAAAAAAGAAAATAGAAATTTTTAAAATATGAAAAAATATATATACATTTTTTTTTTTATTGTATTTTATAGACATAGAAACTTTTTTTTTTATTTTATGAATATACGTATATATTTAATGATTGAATTAAAGGAGGTTTTTGGTTTATTGATAAGCGGAGAAAAGAAAAAAAATCTCATCTTTTTGAATATTAAAATCAGAGGTTAATCGTTCCTTTTTCCTTTTATAACAGGATAAATTGTTTTACACCTGTTAGGTCAAACGCACCGCACACCCAAGAACAGATAAGGCAAGACACAACAGGCAGTGTGATGCACTCTAATCAAATAAAGCCAAAGTCACACTGGTCGATATCCTTCTCAGACTGATGCGTTCTAATCAACGTCAGATAGAATGTCTTGTCTTGTCTTGTCTGTTTTTGTGTGCGTTCGACTTTTGCAAACCTATCAATTAACATTCCAATAAGATTAATTTATTAAGGACTTTTGGCCAGAAAAAAATTATTTCCGTCTACGTCTATTTCTAAAAAATATTTCTACCCAGTGGGATGGAATCATCTTCAAACGGGTATTCTGTAAATCGTTATCCATAATTTTTTATAGTAGATGACCTCGCCACATAAATTATATATTTTAATAAAATAAAGAAACCCGTGTTCATATCCTCCGAGGGGGATTTTCCCCAATCCTCAAGCAAGCCCTGGATTGGAATATTGGATCTAGCCCCCGGGCAACTCTACGAGGAGAGGGAGTTGCTGTGACATCCCGTCCTGTGGAAGAGACGTAAAGAAGGTTCCCTCTCCGTGATGCATTCTTCGAAAGGATGGTGCTGAGGGAGTCCCTCCCCTCCTCAAACTAGCACATCCTCCCTAGCATAGAAGAGATTGGATAAAAGGAACCAGAAATAAGGATTAGTTCACTAGGTAGAAATGAACACAGGAGGAGGAATTAGAGATAGGAAATGATATAACTTCACGAGGTGCCAGAGGCCGGTTGGGTTTGAGGTGTATGTCTTCGTGCACGAAAGCACCTCGGGTAAATAAACGGGGATCCCGATAGGAATTTCAAATAAAATAAATTAAAATTAAATTATATAATATGGTGATTCCATCACACTGGGATCGAATACGACGGTTAATAATAAGAAAATTATTTAGCAAATTCTAACTAAAAGTCCTTATGAAAATTAATTTTCCTCGATAAATCTTTGAAGTTTGTAGGTTGTTGGTGGAAGTATAGAACAAAAACAATATTATTCATCTGATATTATACCGTTTTGGTCATAATGAAAGATCATCATCAAGCCTAAAAGGTTTTGTGAGAACAAATCATTCTTTTCGTTTCTTGAAATTGTGCCTGTAATATAATTATAATGGAGAGATGGAAATGTCAGCTCGAGGTTCAATAAAACTCCCAGAATAAAACGTTTCGGCCTGAATTTATTTGGCCATCTTCAGTTATTGAAAATTATACACATAATGCAAAGCGCACATGTAGTTGAACCAGGATTTGTCATTAATAAAATTTATTTGCTTCATACAAAATTATATTTTTCCTGCGTCTAAGATCAGAGATAAAGCAAATAAATTTTATAAACCCACCGCAGCTTCTATCAAATGAAAATCCCAATACAAAAAAACGTTTCGGCTTTAATTATATAATGCCATCTTCAGTTCTTATGAGAATATTGGCAATCTCAAAGTATACACCATCGAGATGCAGATATATAACAACTCGTTATATAGGCCTAAAAATCTCGATAGTGTATACTGTGAGATTGCCAATATTCTGAAGATGGCATTATCTAATTAAAGGGTTTTGTTTTTGTGAAATCAATTTCGTTTTTTTTTAGTTGAGGGGGGGGGGGGGGATCATCCTCGTTACGATGAATTGGGGTTTAATTGATCTCCCGAAATTCCCAATCCCGCCGACCTGAGGAATTTTTTAGGAGATGTTACATCGTGCTTGGCTGTATTTGATTTTTTTTATTAGTACTTCTATTTATGCGACACTTTCAAACAAAAATTTAGAAATTAGCCCTATACCCGTATATATGTATATAGATTTGAAAAATTTCGGGGGGGGGGGGCTCTTATATACGCCCTGGGCAAAAAAAAGATTGCTGGGGGGGGGGGGGCAGCTAAAATACGTTACGCCACTGCTCAAACTTAATATGACAACAACAACAAATCTGAACCAATTCATCCATCATATTTTTACACTCATAAAAAGAATGATTAATTCTCCTCACAAACAATCAAGTCTGATAAGATGATCTTCATATGATTGAAACTAATAATATATAAAGAATAAAACTATTTTAATTCTTCAAAGATTTATACTAATTTGGGTTTCGAACACTTGATTCCAAATAACTTCAATTAGTTGAAATAACGTTCAATGAAACTGAAATTTAAATGAGACGAAATGTCTTGTTCGTGTTTGCGTCCGGCTTTCATAATTTTTATATTGAAAATATATCCACATCTCTAATTGCAAAAAATGAAAATTTAAATAAAGTGATTGTTATGGTCCCTAAAAATTTTCTACATACATATTCTTGATAGGAAAAAGAAAAGGATGTGTGTGTTGTGTGTGTGTGTGTGTGTATATATATATATATATATGTGAGTGTGTCTGTGATTAGAGAATAAATTCCGATGTTCTAGTTTTAAAATGTCATTCGATATACTTGAATACGAGTTTTTGTTTTTCCTTTCTTTCTATTTGAATCATTCTTTTTCGATCTATTAGATATTAATTTCCAAATATTCAAGATGATGTGAAACAAAGAACAACTGATCAGGAGCCAAAAGTTTTACTAAAGCCTAGCGCTAGCTAGCAACTAAATTGTTTTAAAATGGATTTCATGGAAACCGCATGTGTTTGGGCACATTGTTGCTAAAACAAACAAAACAATTTTGAGTCCATTCATTGATTGATTCTAGCTTTTAATTTTATGATGAAACAGTAAAGTTGGCCTGATGATGGTTTTTTGTAAGACCAAAACTGTTAATGTTTTTAATTCAGTTGCCAGTTTTTTTCTTTATTTTCACAGCTGACGTTTCGATTCTTGTTTGAACCATCTTGAGAGCTGGCATAAAATCTTTATAAGTAGAAGATGGTTCAAACAATAATCGAAACGTCAGCTGTAAAAAATAAAGAAAAAAAATATGGCTGTATTTTCCCATTTTGGTGCTACCCTCTCACAACTATACAATTGTGATTTACAAATATTAAGACTTTGGAATGGAGTCAGCCAAGGAAAAGTAAAAAACAAATGATACTGTCAACGTTTCGAGCACTCATCACGCTCTTCCTCTGGACAGTCTAAGTATCAATTGTTACAGATGGTAATAATTAGATTGTCATTTGACATTATTAACAATGTACAGTGAGGGTCAATATTAAGTCCCACCCATGCGTTTTCTACTTGTGATTATTTCATTGTTTTTATAAAAGAAAATGAAAATCTTTTTTTTTTTTTTTTTTTAACAAAAAACATTCACACTTTTTTCTCATTCACACTCACAATCACACACACATTCACACAGTCTTTTCGGCAACTTAGGCCATTTAAGACTTAAAACGATATCCGTTATTTATAATTATACATATTGGGGTCCAGGCATTCTTATATAAGCCATTTGGTATCCAAATGCCTTATATAAAATCATCGGACTGCCTGGGGTCCGAACCCGCGACGTTTGGTATACGAGGTTAGCACGCTACCTCTACGCCAAGCCCCGAGGGCCAAAATGAAAATCTTTATTGGAAATTTTCTGGGTTGGAACTATGAAGGTTTCCATTAAAAAATATATAATATTTTTTTTTTAAACAATGAAATAATCACATGTAGAAAACGCATGGGTGGGACTTAATATTGTCCCTCACTGTACAAGTAACCTTACTCTTAAACACATGCCGTATATGATATCAAAATCATTATAAAATCATTCAACAAACACATGATACACTGTTAATGTTGTTAAATTTGTTTAATGATGTCAAATGACAATCTAATTATTACCATCTGGAACAATTGACACTTAGGCTGTCCCGAAGAAGAGCGCTACGAGCGCTCGAAACGTCGACAATATATATTATATTAAGACTAGCTGTTGCTCCCAGAGAAAAGATTGGCAGTAAAGTATAGCGCTATGCACGATGGGCGGTGTAAATATACAAAAAAGAATTCACTCACATTTTGTAATTGCCTCAACTCAAATGTGCTCAAAACAATATAGTGATGTTGTTAGTGTCCACTAGGCTTAATGATCAGAGTTAAGCTTTTATTCATTGGATAGATCGATTAATAATGATTCAAATAAAAACAAAACGTAGCCATATTCAATATTAAAAGTACAAATAACTGAAAAAAAAAACAAAACAATCAATTTAAAGCGAGTATGTGAAGTGAGTGAATCTGACTAAAAAGAATCTCCTATGAGGAGGAGATTAAAGAGATAGAGATAGAGAGAGAGAAATTGAATTTAAGGATGCAAATGTCTAAATACATGCTTGGGTCGTTGTTTGCGTCACTTTTTAATTGGCGGCGTTGTTGCTAAAGGATCTGCATTTAAAGGTGTAGTAGTAGTGGTAGTAGTAGTCGGAGTTGTTGGCGTTGATGTCGGTGCTGTTACACTACTAGGTGTTGATGTTGATGTCGTGGTAGTATTGGTGCTGGTAGTTAATGGTGTATTACTTCTAGAACTTGATCGGCTATGCACTTGTTGTTGTTGTTGTTGTTGATGAAGGAGTTGCCGATCGCATACTTGATGATGGTGTTCCCAATCTTTATGCTGACAGAATGCTCCACAATAACGTGCAACATTACAACCCGAACAGGTCTCATTGGCTTTACGGCCACAATTCCAGCAGCCCTTGAAAGGAAACAAACAAAATAAAAATCATCACACGCCATTGATTTAAACTTTTTGACGTGAGAACATCTTACAATGCGGTTCGGGCGGCGGGGGGGCGGGGGGTCGCCCCGGCGCCGCTCACAAGGGCGCCAAAGGTCGCAAAACAAAAAAATTGCTGGATATTTTATTTTTAATATAATTGATTTCAGAAAAATATTTTAAAGAGTGCCAGGTAATAAATAATTCCGTCGAAAAAAAGTCGCGAAAAAACCGCCGAAAAAAGCGCACCAAAATTTTCTAGCCAAAGCAAAATCCAAAAAACCCAAAACCCGACAGTTCCAAAATAAAATTTTTTAAAATCGGTGTGACTCCACTCTGACAACTTTCTCTTACCAAAGGTCTTCTGTGCTTGTGACCCAGTTTTTTGTGTCGTCATACGTATATAAAGCTCGATATATTAGAAGTTTTGAAATTTATAAGTATGGGAAAATATCTATTTATATTCCGGCTTCAATCTTATTATGAAGTACAAGAGTTAAGTGGTCTTCATACATTTCAAAAGCAAAATGAGAATATACATTTTAAGGAACATAATTGATTTTTGAATTTTAATCAAAATCTTTGGAACAAATTTTGAAAAAAAAAAAAACTGAAAAAGTACATCAAAATCCTTTGGCCGATTTTATTTAAAAGCTTATTTTCACGCCCTAGAGGCGCCTAACTTAAATATAAAATTTCATCTTCCTAGCTCAATTCCTTCATGGTTAAAATTGAACACATACGCACACAGAATATTTTTGATGCATATTTTGGCCTTTTTAAATGCATAATTTGAGGTTTTATTAGTACTTTTTTTTTAATAAAAAAAAAAACACTCACATTTTTTTCATTCCTACTCACACTACACAATGACACAGTGCTTCGGCCATAGGCATATAAGACTTTTAGATAAAGTTATTAAATTATATATCTATTGGGGGTCCAGGATTCTTATTTAGATTTGAATAAATGGCTTAGTAAATATAGTTGTGGGGTCCTAATGAATTAGTTTAAAGAGCTCTAGAGGGGGGAAGAATTTGAATAGGGGGGAAAAATTTTTTTTAGAAATTAAAATAATTTAATATGTTCAAATAGTATAAAAAAAAAAATTACTATAAAATTTAAAATTTTAAATAAAATAAATTTTAATAAAATTAAAATTTTAAAAATTTGGTAGTGATTTTTAAAAATTTTGGAAGAAATTTAAAAAAGAATTTCTTACTCTTTTAATTTAGAAGATTTTATTTTTAAAAGTAAAAATATATATTTTTAATAATAAATGAAATAAAAAAGAAATTTGCCCCCTCTGCCCCCTGTAGGATAGGGGGGCAATGTCTGCCCCAGTTCGGCGCTAGCTCTAGCACTAACTAAGGAGGGCGACGTTATAAATTTTTTTTTCTAATATATGAGAATATTATATATATTGAAAAATTGGTGGGGATCAGATTTTAAAATTTTGGATTTGGATTTTGGGAGTTTGTTGGGGAGAAAATTTTGGGAGTTATAGCATAATAATTTTGTATATTTTATATAATATTATATGGTTTGAATGGGGGGGGGTTTGGGGGGAGAATACGGCAGGTATAGAAACCAAGTAGAGAGCATGCACGAAAAAGTTGGATAAAAGCATGTGAAAAATTGCTCGTTATCGGCTCGAATAACTCCTCTGTCTTAAGAGGTACAATTATGTTGAATATACGATTAGAAATCATGATTCTTCAGCCAGTGCCGTGACGAGGGTATGAAGCGCCTGAGGCAAGTGTCTAATTTACGTCCCCAGTAATCCCGTGTTTCCTAACAGTGGCGTCATTTGGGGGGGGGGGGGGGGGAGGGGGCATTCCCCCCAAGGGCTCTGATTTTTATAAAATTTTATATTATTCTAAATAAAATACTCCAAAATACATCTACGAGTAAACAAACTGTACAAAATTAAACAATTAAATTAAATATGTTTTGGCCAAATATGAGTACCCATTTGTAAGTTAATTTTAAGAAAAAAAAATGTTTGCCCCCCCCCCCCCAAGAAAAAGTTGCAATGACGCCACTGTTTCCTAACCTTTTTTGTGGAAAGCCCCGCCTTTCTAGAGTTATTGTGCTCCCTTTGTAATGTATATAATTTTTTATTTTTCATTGTTTTTATTTTAAAATCTTGGTGCAACCATAAAATCAAGGTATAACTTAAGTCTTCAAAAAAAAAAAAATATTTCCATTTCTTACTCCTAAAACTGCATTTATCATCGTGTCTTCAGGAACTTTTTCCTCTTTCAATTTTTTTTTTTTTTTTGTAATTACGAACTATTGATATAACCGTGGTCCAGTGTTTGGAGGCATCACTCAGAATGCTGTTAAGTACATTCATGGGATTAACTAGGGGGTGCCTGCCCCCCCCCCAGAAAGCTCCTTACCCCAAGAAAAATTGAGAAAATGGGGCTTTCCAGGCCCACCGGAGGATAGCTGGTCCCATGGCCCTTCCCCCCCAAGCGAGGATGGCTGGTCCCCCCCCCCCAGCCTTCTCTAGTTACGCCCATGAGTACAGTGCAGACACCTTACTTGGACTTGGGAAGATGGAGAAAAAAGCATTTCAACAAGGGTCTCAACTTTTCTATCCCAACGTTCAATTTATGCTATATTGGGAAAAACTTTTAAATGAAAACACTTCATTTCCCGAAACACATACCGTATATTCAAAGCACTAGCTCCTTTTAGAAAAAAAATAAGAACTTATTGCCTAAACCTATTGCTAAAATACACATACCTGATACTAAAATTCATTGTTACTAAATTCGGTGACATGAAATTGACAATAAAATGGTGACAATAATCCTATAGTGTAACCACTGTAGATTTCGAATGGCTAATCAGATCAGACGAAATATGATGTCAATTTGTGCAGAAAGATAAACTCTAATTTGACTAGCGAAAAAAATCGCGATTAATAAACTCTAAAATCAATTCTTTTCTCAAAAAACCTCATTTTGTGGAAGGGACGTAAAAAAGGTTCCCTCTCAGTGATGCATTCTTCTAAAGGAGTAGGCTACAGGCCGGTGCTGAGGAAGTCCCTCCTCAAACTAGGACATCCTCCATAGCATAGAAGAGGCTGGATATAAGGAGCCGGTTGGAACCAGAAATAAGGATTAGTTCACTAGCTAGAGACGAAAGCAGGAGGAGGAGTTAGAGATAGGAAATGATGTAACGGCCTGAGGCCGGTTGGGTTTGAGGTGTGTGTCTTCGTGCACGAAAGCCCCTCGGGTAAATAAACGGGGATCCCGATAGGAATTTCAAATAATAATAAAACCTTATTTTTTGAATGCAAAAACTTATCGAAAAATTGCCATTATTCCGCAATGGATATCTATTTGACCATAAAAGCTACATTAAATTTGTTTGAATACCCCCGGACCCTTTTTTACTTACATTTTGTTGATTAGACATTTCCATTTCGCCTGTTAGATTTGTTGGCTGTACAGAAGCAACAGCGGCGTTTCCCACTACAGCTGCAATTGCCTCTTCGGCCGCCTGTTTTCTTGCCTCTAATAAAAGTTTCTCCATTTTGGCGCGTTCTGTTGCCACCAATTCACAGGCTTTGGATTCTGCTGCTGCTACAGCACGTTGTAATTCCGCTACCGCTTGTCTTTTAACCTCATTTACTGCCTCTTCTAAAATATGAATAAAAGAAAAAGAATAATGTCACAATTGGAGAGGGAATTAAAAAAAAAAGAACGAATTCAAAACCTGTATGCTGATGATTATTTGTGATTCAATACACTGAAGAGATAGTTTTCCAGAAATATGTTCACGAAATCAAGAAGAATTTAAAGAAAAAAAAAAGAGGAGAGGAGATATTACCATGGAGTATTCCATGGTACTGCTCTGCCGAATTAAAATCAATTATCCCACCCAATGCAACATATTCACGGAACACAAGAGAGGCATCTTCCCAGCATCCCTATGCTGTTCAGATCACGACTAACAGAACAAAACAATTTCATTCTTCCTTTGTCCCCATGACCTCCCGTGATTGGAACAAGCTCCCTGCGTCTATCTTCCCCAGAACCTACAATCTTCAGACTTTCAAGTCTAACCTCAACAGGCATCTTCTCAGTTCCCGCAGTTGAGTTTCCCCTTTATGCTTCTCCTTTTGTTTTTGTTTTCTTCCTGGCTGCATGTGACTATTGGTCATTATAGGTCGGACCTTATCACCCATTCAAAAAAAAAAAAAAAAAGAATTTTGATGACCTACATTATCCAGAGTTGAGTTCCAAAAATACGGAGTTTTGAGAATAAAGGCGATAAGATACTCAAAGTTCCTATTTGGGGCGGAAGAGTAATTAGGAGAATGATGAAGAATGATGATGATTCGAATTAATAATTACTTGTCTGTTTATTAAGGATCGGATTCTTTTTTAGGAAATATTTCCAGGTTTCATGGATATATTTGATGGATGGAGCTAAGACTGCTATTTCTTCAGATATCTAGTCTTCCCTTTCTCGTGGTGACGCGATCCATCTCTTTCTCTTTGTGCCGACTCCGATATACACGATTAACGACAAAGAAAAAAGAATAAGAAAGGGGTTATTATTATATATATATATATATATATACGCTCTACATCCTTTCTTTTTACTGATAATGTAATGTTGCCAACAAAAAAATCCCCTGGGAAAGCATTTACAATACAATATTATACAGTATTGTTATTTATTTGGGTGCCACCGGAGGGAAGAAAGTGAGTTTCTGTGACTCGTTCCCCGAAGGAATTCTCAATCGATTAGGTTAGGATGAAATGTAATGAATACAGGAAATGGAGATCTAAATCACGGCTTATCTGAACGAAAGTCTCGGGTAAATAAATGAGAATTCCGAGCCTTTAAAGTTAATTAGATATTCTTAAAATTACGAAAAAAAAAAGAAATAAATAAAAAAAATATCATTTATTTTCATATTAAAAAAATAAAAATAAAAATTCACAAATAACAACTAATAAAAAAAAATAAATAATAATTAAATGGAGTATATTGAGTAATTAATTATTCTTCTACCTGCACGTCTTTTAACCTCAGCAACGCGATCCTCAGTGGCTCGGATTGTTTGCGCCATAATCTCTCCAGCTGTCCGTTTAATATCTCTTGCTTGATGATCTCGTTCATCTGCAGATTGTCCACCTGCTGCTCCTCCGCCTCCGCCTCCTCCTCCTCGGCTTCCTGGTCCGCCACCACCTACTGGAGCACCACCGACACCTGGCCCACTACTCCCAGGGCCACTTGGTGCCCCTCCTCTTGTCCAATCTTCAGATGTGGATGATGCAGAGCCAGTGCGATGTTGTAATATTGCCAGGGCGCGTTTTGTTTTCTCTACCATTGAGAGGATGCAATTCAACATCTACAAAAACAAAAGAGAATAGGTAAGTGATTTTATAAACTCAATAAGGAATTTTTCAATGCGGTTTTTTTAAAATGAATTAAATTCATATGAGATTATTGAGACATCGAGCTATAATTTTTTTAATGACTTATTAAAAAATTATCGTAATTAATTTTTTTGTTATCAAGCAAATACAAAAAAACAATCTGTCCCAATAATCTTTAATTTTTTATTTTAATTTAAAAATGAATTTATTGTTATTATTAATCACATATTAATTAAGAAATTTTTAAAATAAGCTTAGATGATTTATTTAAAAATCAACTGTCAAATTAGTTCAGCATTCTTGCAATAGATGGCAGGCTAGTCTAACAGCCGATATAGTATTCTATGTGGCCTATATTTATATATTTTTATGCTTTTATAAAAGATACATAATATATATATAAAGTGGCAAAATAATTACCACATGAATGTTTTTCCATTCTTCATCTGCATGTGTTGCGTGTTGATGTGCCGGTGGCGGAGGAGGTGGAGGTTGTGGTGGTGGCGGGGCGTACGGATTATAAGCGAGCTCAGCACCAGGATGGAAGTGACTTAAGGGTGGTAACGGCGCTGATGGGTAGAGTAATGTTGGCGTTGCTGGTGGAATTCGTTTAGGCGCCGTTACGTAATCACCACTATCGCCGTTCTCATATAAACTGGAAATAAATAAAAAAAACGAAACATTAAAACTTCAAATATGAGGAAAAGTATCCCAATTTGCCTCTCCGCTCTCCTCATTTCTCTTTCATTGAAAAGGAAAACGAATAAACGAGAACTTGTCTCTATCCTTCCCCCTTTTGAAAACAGAACGAATTAACGAGCTTTTTAGGCTGCAAATACGAATTAGAAGACGTTCTAACTGACTCGACCATCAAAATGATACCAATCACCGAGAGAACTGAATTGCATTGTTTTATACCAGTTATCGGGATTTTCTTTGGGACCGGCACATTTGTACCAATTAGCCTGAAATACGATTAATGGGAGTATTAAATTAGAGAATTGTTTTTTTTTAATACAGGCATATAAACAGACCAGGAAGTGATAATTTGAATATTCAAAGCCTGGTTTGAGAATAAATTTGGATTTTCTTGTGAAATGACATCATCACCCACATGGAGAAAAGAAAGGGAGCTTTCAACAAGACTAGACTCAATACATTTCTATCTCGAAATCATTGCAAATTATTTATTCCCACAGTGTATTTATTATTCTATGTTTTTATAGACCTTGGTTGCCTTTTTAATTTTCTATATACCAATTCGAAATATTACACTCATTAATTTCTTATACATAGATCTACTAGGCTGACTACGCAGCTTCTTTCGTCTATGTCTATGTTAGGTCAAAAAATCAATAAAAACACTCTTTTAATTAGTAGTATTATATATAATTAAGACGATAAGGAGAAAAAAAACACCTTGCTTTTTCTCTCTCACTACTTCAAATTATTGCAAATATTTCGGCTCCTATACAGGTGCCATCTTCAGTGCATATATGAATTTCTTGGAGAGAGATTGTCAATATTATAAAAAATTTGAGAAAAATTGAGCGCATGGGCTTCGTGTCTGGATTATCTACGCCAGAATAAGATCTAATTTTCTCCTTATCGTCCTAATCAACGATTCCCAGCTGTAATTAATATATTTACTGTATTATATATAATTTCTTATTTATTAATTAATTAAATTTGAGTTCGTCTCAATTAGTCTATCTGAATTGCACCTGGCCTAGGGAGAAATTTGTGGCTCCGAATTTGGGTCTTACTCGAATGCTGTGCTGTAGTCTAGTTTTAAGGGTACTCCGAGTACAAATTGGGGGATCCGTGGTTCAACTCCCCGGCGGCACTAAATACATATCGATCCGAAAAATCTGGTGTGACAAGCACAGAACACAACATTCGATTACCGAAGGTTTGTGCTCTAAATCAGCCAAATGCACTGTTGGCGCTGAAGGAGAAGATGGAGGTATTTGACAACTTGGAGAATTAGGCGGTGTTATAACAATTGTTTCATCAGCACCACATCGCACATGTACACAAACATGTTCAGAAAACTTTACAATTTTTTTGCTATTCGATCGTGTACAGTCACAAGAGAGAGCTGAGCTGGAAGCAGTCGTTGTTGTTGTTGACGTGGTTGAAGGAGACTTTCGATACCGAAAGTAAGAGAAAGTCGTGTGCTATGCGACAGTCACACTAGATTTTTAATTATTAATTGCTTGAAACAAGTTGACTTAAAAAAAGGCGAGGATCCGCCGCAGGCGGGCTGAGCGGCTAGTTGATACTTATTGGTTCTCTCTCTCTTCCATCTCCCTTTGGGCTATTTCGAATAGAGAGAAGGGGGTGGGTGAGGGGGGGGGTTAAGCCAATTAATATGAAATTATAATACAATCAGTATGGCCCAGAGAGAGGGGGGGGGGGGGGGTAGTAGGGAAACCCCATCTGTGCTGTATCGTATTAAATACAATCGAGAGAAAACTAAAACTAGCCAGCCAGCCCTTGCGTTATTAATAAACCATTTATAGAGAGAAACATACAAAAATATAGGTTATATAAATTTCTCTTCTCACATCTCGTACTTTTTTTTTTCGTTCATTTATTAAATTGGATATTGTGAAAAAATCATAATAAGTTTATAAGTACAGGCTTCCCCCCCCCCTCACTCTCTCTTTGACTCAGTGACTCTAATTCTAACGTGATAGAAAAGCAAACAGCCGGGGATCGAGTCTATATAGATTCCCTATAGGATAAAATTACTCTATATTCAATGGGAAGGTCAAGGAGGGTTCAGTAGACGGGGGGGCTGTGATAAGCAGTGGCGTAACGTACACACACGCAAACCCGCGATGCGGGGGGTGGGGCACGGGGGGGGGGGGCGGGTTTTCAAGGTCATGAAAAGATGATATATTCTTTTTTCTTTTTATGATATATCATATTTCCGTTTTCATAAGGGGCCCGGTCCCTCTCTAAAGGTGGATTTCCTCTACAACGGCTAGAGACGAGAGATTTGAAAAATTTCGGGTGGGGGGGTGGCAGCTAAAATACGTTACGCCACTGGTGATAAGTGAAGGACCTTCCGTGGTAGGGCAAAGTCTAAACATATTTGAAAAAAATCTGGTGTGACTGTCGCACAGCACACAACTCTCTCTTACCTTCGGTAATCGAAAGTTTTGTGTTCTGTGCTTGTCAAACCAGATTTTTTGTGTTGAGATATTTAGTTTCCGCCGATATATTTGAATTCAAGATGTAAAATTTATAAACATAGGAAAATATTTATAATTTTCCATTTCTCCTATCCTTCCTATGAAGTACAATAGTAAAGTAGTCTTCAGAAGAATTCAATGGCAAAATGAGAATATAGGCTACATTTTAAAGTGCATCTAAAAAATAATTGATTTTTAAATTTAAATCAAAATCGTTAAACTGAATTTAGAGAAAATAAAAAAAAAACTGAAAAAGTACATCAGTAAAGTACTAGTACTCTTTGGCCGATTTTGATTAAAAGCATATTTTCACGCCCTAGGGGGGTGACTAACTTAAATATAAAATTTCAACATCCTAGCTCTTTTCGTTCTTGACATATTTTGTTCACAGACACACACACCCACAGACAGACCATGTCGCGAAAACCACTTTTTTGGATTCAGGGGACCTCAAAACGTGTATATCCATCAAAATCTCGACATCGAATTTTTGACATGAATCCAATACTTTCTCTCTCTATATATATTAACATATATATAGAGGTAAGAGAAAGTAAAATGTCCTGTATATAAAATTATTTTTTTAAATCATAGAATAGCGTTTAACGAGAGAAAGAGAGAGGAGAGAGAGAGAGAGACGTATACCGTAGAGTATTGAATATTAAGAAATTTTGCAAATACATAACTCAAGGCAAGATTTAATTTAAAACAAAAGAAGAAAGAAAGGAAGGAAGGAAGGAAAAAGTTTTGGTAACTTTTAATTCCCTCTCAGAAAGTAAAAAACTTTAAGGCAGTATATGTGCCTTTTTAATGGAGGGGGGTGGAAGGGGGGAGGGTGTACCTTACTTATTGTGGCTATCTGTCACCAAAATGTGCTCTTATTAGCAGCACAAGTGCTTTATTGAATTTCTACTTTCTCTTACCTCTATATATGTCAGAAAGAAAAAATAGCCTATTGGATTTATGTCAAAAATTCGATGTTTTGAAATACACGTTTTGAGGTCCCCTGAGTCACGCTAAATGTGTTAAAAAAAATGAAGGAATTGATCTACGAGATTGAAATTTTCTATTTAAGGGGGTTCAGGAGCGACGTCTTAACGTTCTTAAAAAAAAAAAACTAGAAGGAATTTTTCATTGCGGTTTTTTTTTTAATTGAATTAAATTCATAAGAGATTATTGGGACATCGAGCTATAATTTTTTTAATGACTTATTAAAAAATTATCGTAATTAATTTTTTTGTTATCGAGCAAATACAAAAAACAATCTGTCCCAATAATCTTTAATTTTTTTAAAATTTAAAAATGAATTTATTGTTATTATTAATCACATATTAATTAAGAAATTTTTAAAATAAGCTTAGATGATTTATTTAAAAATCAACTGTCAAATTAGTTCAGCATTCTTGCAATAGATGGCAGGCTAGTCTAACAGCCGATCGCCTATTAGCCTATATTTATATATTTTTATGCTTTTATAAAAGATACATAATATATAATAACATTTATAAAGTATTTATTGTTAAAAGATGAATGAAAATCAACCAAATGCATTAAATATTATTAGCTACCATTCTGACATCTCTTGACCAATTTTTGAATTACTTGATTTTTTGGGCATACTTTTTATGACACACTACGCCATCTTATCGGGAAAAACATGCGTAACACAACTTTCACTTGCCAAGAGAAAGTTGTGTGCCGTGGCACCACTAGATTTTTCTTTTTATTTTCAGATTAAAAAAAAATAAATATATATACCAGGGTATAATTAAAATGCAAATTAAAATAAAAAAAAAAAAAAAAAAAAAACTTTAGATTGGAATATTTTTTAGTTTTAGCAATTAAAAAGTTAGATAAGAAAATTTCTGCTTATTACTTTTATTTATTTATTTATTAACGCCATTGAACAAATTAATGAGGAAAGTTTTTCTATTAATTGGATGAATTTCAATGTTTAAATGATTTTGTTATCCCGAGTTTTAGAATTATTAATTGTAGAAGCTACTCTCTTAGCAATGAGTAGCCCTCTATATATGGTACTCAAGTTTTAGGAATTTTTGTAAAAAAATACAAGAAAATCTATTTATATTTAAAAAAATTTTTTTTTTTTTTTTAAACATTCACACTTTTTCTCATTCACACTCACATTCCACACACATTCATACAGTCTTTTCGGCAACTGAGGCCATTTAAGACTTTTAGACGATAACCGTTGTAATATATATTATATATTGGGGGTTCAGGCATTTCTATTTAAGCCATCTGGTATCCAAATGGCTTAAATAAAATCATCGGACTGCCTGGGTCCGAACCCGCGACGTTTGGTATAGGAGGTAGGCACGCTACCTACTACGCCACACCCGGGGGCTTAAAATATTTAATATAATATATAATAATCTTAATAATGGTTTATTTAATTAATAAACAAATTTATTAATAATTTAATTTAGGCTAATAATTTAATTTAATATATTATAAATTTAACAGTTAAGCCTGGTCGTCCACTGGACGCTACCGCTACAAGGGCGTCAACAAGAGACGCGACAACACGCGACAAGGGTCGTCCACTGCACGCTACTTCGCGCTACATTTGACATAAAATATCATATAAATTTCTAACCAATAAATAAAACAAATCCATATAATTTTAATAAATAATTAAATTGAAATATAAAACCAAGATAAAAATGTCCTAATTTATATTTATTTTCGCTAAATTTTCAAATAATCTTATTTGAAAATTCTTTATATTCTGGGATGAAGGTTATTTTAAATAGACCTCGAAGAGCCGCAGTTACTTCATCAAATCACTCAATGTGAAATAACAAAAAATGTATATCTTTTATCAATTTAATATATATATACAGTATATCACAAAAAATTGTAATGTCGACTATAAAAGAATAAGTAAGTGTTGAATATAAAATAAATTACACATACTCTATGTCTATCTTTAAAGGTCCTGACGGTGATGAAAAATCGAAACTGATATTTGCAAAGCAGTCGATTCTTGAAACAGTTAATAAAAAATTTAAAAAATTTATGAAAATTCATTTAAACACACACTCACCGAACAAACAGTGATTGATGAAGTAACTACGGCTCTTTGATGTCTATTTAATCTTATTTTGTCCCACAAATTAAATATCGACATTTTGGTCTTTGTTTTATTCAATTCCATCAATTTTATTAAGAAAAAACAAAGTGTTGCGGTTTTTTTGCCGGTGAGAGTATTTTAGGTTAGAAAAACAAAGGGTTAGACGCTACAACGCGCTACAGATCCCATTTTTGGGATCTGTAGCGCCTTGTCGCTCGAAGCGCGTTGTAGCGTGATGTCGCGCGCTTCTAGTGGACGAGCTTCAATTGATTCACACACATTGGGATCTGTAGCATGTTGTAGCGCTTGTAGCGGTAGCGCGTTGTCGCGTCCAGTGGACGACCAGCCTAAAATATATTTAATATATTTATTTAAAATCATAGTGAATTTTGACAGATACGAGGTTATGTTCAAAACCTTCTCTGTCAATTATAACATTATGCAGACATCAAAATCTTCACCTCCGATCAGCTCCATCCACACCAATATTCACGTTTTCTATTAATATCTTGAAGCAAATATCAATTTATAGCGATTAAAAACAGTTTAAACTTTTAGACACCTGCTTTGTCTTTGCTATTATGCAGCTCCAACGTAAACACCACTAGCGAGCTGTTTGACGCTCTGCTCTTATCGCTTATCGCAGCTCCAATATAATCGCACCCTTACAATTAGAAACTTTGTAGACATGACTAAAATCTCATTTGGTCATCCATACAATCGATTTTGAAAGACTAATTGGGCTTCAGACGCGCACCATCTCATATGGCTCATCTTCTTCGTGACTTTTTCGCCAAAAACCCACTCATATCGTCCCCAACCGCCGTATTCGCCTGATTTGGCTCCGTCTGACTTCTGGCTGTTTCTCAAACTGTCAAAGCACAATTGACGAGATAAAAGCCGCATCTCTGAAGGAATTAAAGGCTATCCCGGAAATCGAGTATAACAATTGTTTCGAAGTTGGAAAAATGTTGGCATAAGTGCATTATTGACGGGGGAGGGGGGGGGTAATCTGGTGTGACTGGTCGCACAGCACACAATCTTTTCTTAATTTCGGTAATTTAAAGGCGCATTCTATACTTGTTTGCCAGAATATAAATACAAATCAAATTGTTAAGTATTAATATTTAAAATTTTACATTAAAAATAAATTTTTTTGCGATGGGGGGGGTAATTCCCTTTACCTCCCTCCCTTGTATCCGCCCTTGATTGCGGAAGGGGACTACTTTGAAGGAGATGAAATAAATTTGGAATTTGAGTTTTGTCTCAAAAGTCTTACTACTTTTGATCACAGGGGTATATCGCATATTTTAATACTTTTACTGCATATTATAAGGGCTCGCTGGTGTAGTGAGCTAGGGTGTCAGCTTCTGCAAAAGAAGATCCCTGTTCAAATCCTTGGCATGCAGGATTTTTCATTAAATAAAAATATTTATTTAATGTAAACAAATCCTCAAGCAAGCCCTGGATTGGAATATAGGATCTTTCCACAATAGCCTCAGGCAACTCTACGAGGAGAGGGAGTTGCTGTGACATCCCGTCCTGTGGAAGGGACGTAAAGAAGGTTCCCTCTCAGTGATGCATTCTTCGAAAGGAGCAGGCTCACGCGGTGCTGAGGGAGTCCCTCCTCAACTAGGACATCCTCCATAGCATAGAAGAGGTTGGATAAAAGGAGCCGGTTGGAACCAGAAATAAGGATTAGTTCACTAGCTAGAGACGAAAGCAGGAGGAGGAGCTAGAGATAGGAAATGATGTAACTTCACGGGGTGCCGGTAGATGGCTACGGCCAGAGGCCGGTTGGGTTTGAGGTGTGTCTTCGTACACGAAAGCACCTCGGGTAAATAAACGGGGATCCCGATAGGAATTTCAAATAAATAAAAAAATACTGCATATTATATGGCATACTTAGGGGTTTTTACTGCATGCTTTCGTTATAGCCTATATATAAAATTGATAAAAGATTATACATTTTTGTTATTTCACATCATTGGCGTAGCCAGAAATTTTTAATGGGGGGGATCAAGAAATTTTTTTTCAAAAATATAAGATTATTTTAGGGTATTTATAAATCATTTTGGTTTGTTTTTTTAGCTAGAGTAAATTATTATATTTTACTTTCTCTTACCCTATGTGAAATATAATTTGTATTAAATATCTTGTCATGGCTTGGGTCCCATGGGGGGGGGGGTTGAACCCCCAAAACCCTCCCCTGGCTACGCCTATGTATCACATTGAGTGATTTGATGAAGTAACTGCGGCTCTTCGAGGTCTATTTAAAATAACCTTCATCCCAGAATATAAAGAATTTTAAAATAAGATTATTTGAAAATTTAGCGAAAATAAATATAAATTTCGATATTTTTATCTTGGTTTTATATTTCAATTTAATTATTTATTAAAATTATATGGAATTGTTTTATTTATTGGTTAGAAATGTATATGAAATTTTATGTCAAATGTAGCGCGAAGTAGCGTGCAGTGGACGACCCTTGCGTGTCGTCTCTTGTAGCGGTAGCGCGTGGGGAGGGGGGGGAAAAGGAGGGGGGTTACGCTTCCAGTGTTAATATTTTTACATTATTAATTGCTTTGATTTTGTGGGATTTAGGAAGAAGAGTGGGAGAGTTTTGACTATTTTTTTTTTTTTTTTTATTTGGATAGATTTTGAATTTTCCGCAAACATAGGGGATTTTTTTTCTGTCTGTGTCTTTTCTTTCGCTCAACCCTACCCCCTTCTCCCTTTGACCTATTCTCTTTTTCCTCTCTCTCTCTCTCTGTATTTAGCGATCCCAAAGTCGAGAAAAACGTTTCTCATTTTAATAAAACGGGCCCGGCGGGCGACACATGGTCGCTTTGGCGCCGGCCGGTACACTTACACAAATTCACACACACACACACACACACTCTGTACAGTCATTGGCAAAAAACACAAGAAATAATTCAAATAAAGACCACAACATATGAGATGTACTCAAGTATTGCGATTACTCTCTTTTTATTAATATCAATGTTCACTCCGCAATTATATATAAAGAGGGTGGGTGTGACTAGTCAAACAGCACACAACTTTCTCTTACCTTTGATAATTGTAAGTTATGTTCTGTGCTTGTCACACCAGACCTCAAAACGTGTATATCCATCAAAATCTCGACATCGAATTTTTGACATGAATCCAATACTTTCTCTCTCTATATATTAACATATATATAGAGGTAAGAGAAAGTTAGCCATAAGAAAAAAATAATAATATTATTCTCAAGGAGCCCAGACTAAAATTTCCTGCTCCTCCACCCTCTTAAGGGGGTTCAGGAGCGACGTCTAAACGTACTTTAAAAAAAAACTAGACTATTATAAGGAATTTTTCAATGCGGTTTTTTTTAAATGAATTAAATTCATAAGAGATTATTGGGACATCGAGCTATAATTTGTTTAATGACTTATTAAAAAATTATCGTAATTAATTTTTTTGTTATCAAGCAAATACAAAAAAACAATCTGTCCCAATAATCTTTAATTTTTTTTAAATTTAAAAATGAATTTATTGTTATTATTAATCACATATTAATTAAGAAATTTTTAAAATAAGCTTAGATGATTTATTTAAAAATCAACTGTCAAATTAGTTCAGCATTCTTGCAATAGATGGCAGGCTAGTCTAACAGACGATATAGTATTAGCCTATATCTCCCTTTATATATTTTTATGCTTTTATAAAAGATACATAATATATAATAACATTTATAAAGTATTTATTGTTAAAAGATCAATGAAAATCAAAAACAAAATATTATTAGCTACCATTCTGACATCTCTTGGCAAATTTTCGAAATACTTGATTTTTTGGGCATACTTTTTATGACACACAATGCCATCTTATCGGGAAAACATGCGTAACACCTTCGGTCCTATTCCGCCTTAATCTTTCTCTTACTATTCCTAGACACAACGAGGTCAAGTCTCTTGCCTATTTCAATTTTCAATAACGTCATATTTTCTTTTTTTTTTTTTGCAAAATAATATTTAATCATAAGAGATGTTAGCAAAAAAAAAAGAAGGCGGTGTGACGTCGCGCAGCTGATAAATGAAAAGAAATGTTACTGCATATAGTAAGTAGGATGACAAGCAGCAAAAGAAGACGACGACGACGACGACGATTGCCTCTCTCTCTCTCTCTCTCTCTCCCACATAGTGGAATTAGCAAGGGATATATATCGGCAGCTGTGGGTGTTTTTACCCGAGGCCATGGGGGGTGGGGGTGTATGTGAGAGGAGGAGGAGGAGGAGGAGGTGCGTCAGCTGTGGCGCACTTGTACGCCCCCCCCCCCCGCAGAGTGAACGTTTTGGGGGTGGGTGAAGCCTCCAACGAGCCAGCTGGCGCCACCACCACCACCACCACCACCATAGAAAAGAGAAGGGAGGGGCTTTCGCTCACATGGTGGCTGGCACCCCATCCTCTTTCTCTTCTTCCTAAAGCTGCCCTCTCTCTCTTCTCTCTCTCAATTTATGGACGATATTGGTCGCAGATAAAAACTCTAAGAAGTTGAATAAATTCCATTTCTTGTTAGGTGTCTAATCTAAAATTTGATACCTTTGATCAAAGTTTGTGTAATATGTATAAACTAAGCCTGCGTGGCTTCGTGGCATTTTAAAAAAATCTGGTGCACAGCATACATCTTTCTCTTACCTACGGTAATCGAAAGTTGTGTACTGTGCTTATCACACCAGATTTTTTGTGTCGACATGTAGGCGGGGCTTTAAGTTCCTACCTCTTTCAAAGGAGGAGGAGCCTTTCTTCTCTTGCGTTTCACCTCCCTTACACTTCTGGTTGCCTAACTCCTAGGCGTTCTCTCAATAAAAAGATCTGGTGTGACTGGCGCACAGCACTCAACTTACTCTTATAATCGGTAATTGAAAGTTGGTACCCGGGGAGCCAATAGATCTATAAGGTCGCAGTGCAGAGAAGCCCCATCAATCAATGGTGTATGAACCGTTATGTATCCACCTAGGCAATATTAGCAATTTATCGTCCTGAGGATGTGAACAATGGATCTCGAAACGTCGAAGAGATTTAAATAATCCTTCTGTTCCTTTAATAACAATTTACGGTTTAACAATTTTTGCGAATATGTTTATTTTGTAGGTAGGCTCTGGCCCCTCCGGGTGTCCAGTCTATCGGTGAATTTCCTTTTGCATCATAATACCAACAAATTTAGGCTGTTTACAATAGGTCAAGATGTTTATCCTCTATAGAGGGAAATGTGTGTATTTGTACGCTGGCCTGGTACAAAGGAAAATAAGCCGATTCCACGAATAGCCCTGGTTCGATTCTCGATGCCAGGGGGCATTTGGCCCACCAACAAATATAATAAATTGTTATATAATTTTGTGACCTACTATTATCATATGTGGCAACACCTTAACGTCCTCCCTTCTTTAGAAGATACTTTGAGCCATCTTCTATTCTTTTTGTTCAAACTATTTTTTACAAATGTCAAGAATGATAACTGGAAATGTTGATTTGGAGAAAACGACTAGTTTATTTTTTATTCGGCTTACGGTTACGGTTTAGGCTGAAAATCTTGTCACTACTCTTCACCATTTGAACGAACATTTTGCGCAATAATGCACCAAGCAGTATAATTAAAATACAAAAAAAAAAAATTAATTAATCTATATATATAATTCGCTAATGTCCGTCTGTCTGTCTGTCTGTCCGTCTCTGTCTGTCACGCTCTATTTAGGCAATTCCCGTTGGAATTTTGAAATGAAATTTTATTATATATGCATAAAGAGGACCTTCTAGGGATTACAGGAAAATTATTTTAATCCCAAAATTCCTATAACTTTTTGAGTTATTAATTCTTAAAGTTACGATTTCTCCCATAGGAAATCTATAGAGAAATATTTAAGTATTCTTTTCATTTGTGTATTCCATGAATGTAAACAAATCCTCAAGCAGGCACTGGATTGGATTGGAAAAATAATAATTTTCTTTTAATAATTAATAGAGAGAGAGCCCAGAGCCCCCAGACAATACTCATTTTCTCACAAATAAAATGTATGGGATAAAGTAGTGTTAGTTCGTACTTTGAGTGTAAGCATATTTGCAAACTTGGGGCGTGGGCCAATTTATAGGTAACCAAGTGCCAAACATGGGTAAAAATAGTACTAACTATACTTATTTTCTCATTCTTGATTTTTACGTATATTTATAGAGAATATTGTTAAAAGTTTGTTATTGTTGCCAGACACTTACCATCGGCCATAACTCTTGCCAGACGCTTCAAAGTTACCAAAAAAAGTATTTTCTCATTCTTGATTTTTATATATGACTAGACGCAAAGCCCCGCCTTCGGCGGGGCTTTGCGTCTAGCCAGGGGGCTGCGCCCCTGGACCCCCTTGCTCGCCTACCTATATACATACCGGTACATACATTTTCCCTTTTCATTTTTATATATAGAGATTATTTTAACTGTTAATTATTCATGAACTTAAGATTTTTTGTGAATGATATCCTTTCCGGGACTCTCCCGGTACACAGACAAAAAATTTACGCCGATATTTTAGATTTCAAAATGTAAATAAATAAAAAAAATCGTAAACATGGGTAAATATTTATATTTTGTTACCATGGCAACTATTTCTCCTAATTTTTATTTTTTTCTTATTTTAACGGTTAATTACTCATTAACTTATTGTTATTTGTGAAACAAAACCTGTCCGGGACTCTCACAAACATACACAGAAAATATCATCATAATTGGTTCAGTCGTTTAGGAGGAGTTCAGTCACATACACACGTACAGAAGAATTATATATATAAAGAAGAAAATAAAAAATAAAAAATAAATATTCAGGGAACTATTTCAAGACTATTTGTAAGCTGCCAGACCAATCGGTTGGGCCAAACATCCCGCCAGACATAGATAAAGTGTCGCTAAACGTCTGAGCGCGAGCATTTGGTATCCAAATACCTGGGATCCGAGCCTTTTGTATACAAGGCAGACGCGCTACCAACTACACCGAGCTCGAGGACCTCATCTTATCTTTAAAAATAAAACAAATCTATATAATAGTAAACTATTTTATTTTTATATTCCTCTTTCAGCTCAATTTATATGATCAGATTAGGAGTAGGAGGAAGAGGAGGTCGGGGGGGGGCGGAGGAAGGAAAGAGAGAACTGCGAGAGTTCAAGGGTCGGGGGGGACGGGGGGGTTGTTATGACAAGCATCCCATTCCCGTACGACCTCCTCCGGGTTCTTTTACGTGGGAATGCGACCACATTTTGTGTACAGGTGGCAAATCTCCCAGGCTATCGAACTCAACTGTGAGCCAACCAAGTTTAAAGGGTGAGAGAGAGACTCTCTCTCTCCTCTCTCTTATTTGGTTAGCTACTTGGGTCATTCATTCATGCATTGTATCTTTTGGATTCCCGATCATCGTATATTGATTCACCCACCATTGGCAAATGGATCAACATCAGTTAAAACAGAAAAAAAAAAGTTTTATTGATTTACTTTTAATTAGTTATCAATCCGTCAGAAAATGTCTAAATAGAACGTATCGGCATTCCACCCCCCCCCATCAGGTTTTTTTTAATGGGTAGAGAATTTTCCGAGTGATGGTTTTAGGCTATCATTATATCAAATCAGGGCCGGAACTAGGAGATTTTTTCCAGGGGGGAAAATATTATTTTGCCCCCCCCTCCTTAAATTTTTCCTTTCTTAAAAATTTTTTTCGGAGGATTTTTTTTTTTTTTTTTGTTTCATCAAATTATCTTTTCCCCTCATAAATATTTTTTTTTTTTTTATTGAAGCCCCCTGGTCTCCCCCCCCCTGCTGCCTGCCCCCCGCCCCCCCCCCCCCCCCCCCCCCTCCCTCCCCTATCAAATTAGGGGTAGAGAACCCCACTTATCAGGGATTTACAAATCTCGCACTCGATTTTTTTATTTCATATTTTTTTAAGATTAATAACTTAAATCGAAAAATTTTTAGTTAAGGTGCGCGTCTCGAAAAGCCGTTAGAACACGTTTTGACTACCGAGTTACTTGAGGCGGCAAGAGATGGCGTTAGTTTTTCCCATAGGAATACAAGGGATTTATTCCATTTCATTTGAAAGATTCCAGTTAATTAATTAAGGGTAAAAAATTAATTATTTTTTAACACAATGATAACTAATTTAATTATCTATAAGATATAGAGCGAATTTTTTAAAAATATCTTTTATTTAATGCGATTAATCTAAAAAAAAAAAATTTATTTTTTCGAAAATCAAAAAAAGGGCTTCCATAAGTTGTAGATATTTTAAATAGCTTTAATTTAAAAAAAATTTGAGGTCGATAGCTTCAAAATTGTGGCCGCTGGAGACTCCCAAAATAGCACCTTAAATGCCTACGATCCGAAAAAAAAGTTTCACTTGCATCGTGCTTTCATAAAACCACACAAAGATTTTTTTTATTAGAGACAATTTTATATCCCTCATTATTGATTGTAAATGACCATAGGGATTCATAATTGTGTAAATAATTTTGATACTAGTGAGGTGAAGAACAAATAACGGGTGTTTTGCAAATCGTCACACATTCTTATTGAATTTGTTAAAGAATCTTTTGCTTATAACTTTCGAACCAGGTACATTAAGGGGGAGGAGATATGGTGGTCCAAACTCCCCCCCCCCCCCCCCGCTCAATAAATCATAAAGAAATTAATTTTATATTTTAGATAACGTAAGTGGATTTTGACTCTATAGATAATAATGATAATTGCGTTAATTAAAAACTTTTGTAGTATATGTACAAAATTTTATTTTACTAAATGACATAATTAAATATGCCTGGACCCTAATCTATATATATAATTCACTAATGTC
Source organism: Euborellia annulipes (assembly GCA_023213315.1). Lineage (NCBI taxonomy): Eukaryota > Metazoa > Arthropoda > Insecta > Dermaptera > Anisolabididae > Euborellia > Euborellia annulipes. Next base: position 69,522 of record JAKCPI010003508.1, read on the forward strand.
CGTCTGTCTGTCTGTCCGTCTGTCACGCTCTATTTAGGCAACTTCCCGTTGGAATTTTGAAATGAAGAAAGAGGAACTTCTCGGGATTACAGGAAAATTATTTTCATCCCGAAATTCCCATAACTTTTTGAGTTATTAATTTTTAAAGTTACGATTTCACCCATAGGAAATGTATAGAGAAATATTTATGTATTCTTTTCATTTGTGTATTCCATGAATGTAAACAAATCCTCAAGCAGGCACTGGATTGGAATGGAATAATAATAATTTTCTTTTCATTAGCAAGAAGCAAAAGCGACAACAATACAAGTATTTCCCAACCTTTTGAAGACCACGGCACCCCAAAGTTGCGTTGGGAATAACATTATACACTAGGGGGCACTCTTCCTTTTTTTTTTCCCCGCTAGCAAAACGAAATTTTTGCCGCTTCCGTTTAAATCGTTTGGTCTTTTTTTTTTAGGAAAACTATTTTTTTCGACTCTTTTTTTTTCTTATCTAAATATTTCGCGGCACCCTTCTCTCTAAAATCAAAATAGTGAAAATCTCACTATTCAGTAATTAATATTCACTATTTAAAATAGTTAAAAGTATACCACTACTAGGGACACGAAAAAAGTATCGATACTTTTGTTTCGATACTAGTACTTTACTCTTATGAGTACTTGATTGCCAGTATCGAATGAGTATTACTCATTCAAATATCATTTTTTAAAGTTTTTTCAGCATCTTAGGCCATATAGACAGACTTTAGGTAAGAGAAATTAAAAACAAACTCAATAGAGATAAACCAGAAGGCGGGCGGTGCGGCTAGTTAACATATAAAGAGGTAGAGAAAGTAAAAATTGATGAAAGCCACCTTTTAAAATTCTTGATATAGACAGGTTTAGTTCTCTCTCTCTCAATTAAAATAGAGAATTAGTGAATTTGACGTATGTGAAAAATAAAGCAAATGGCATATTGACATTGTGAGAATCTCTCTTTCAAGTTTTTTCTCTTTTTTTTTCTATTCATTCAATTCATTCACTTTATTCATTTAAAAAACAAAAATTGAATATTTATTTGGTTGTCTCTTACCTGTCGATACGTCTCTTGGCTGCAACGGCAGCTGCGGCCGCCGCGGCGGCTGCGGCTGCTGCAGCTGCTGACGCGGGATCCATTGGAGGTGGTGGACCACCCTGCGGCGGGCCATCACCATTACTAAAAAATCTCCGCCACCTCGGGTCCACCTGCACCGGGTTCTAATACCGCCCTCTCGTGATGACGCACGTATGAGTGCGGACTCTGAAAAAAGGACACACGTTTTTCAAATTTAAAAAAAAAAAAAAAAAAAATAGTTTCGTCCTCCCTCCTACGGTGGACCTTAATCAAGTGCTGCAATATTTCAGTCAACCCGTTTCACGCAATAAAAATACATATCTTGGCTTATTAAAAAACTAGCCGCGCCGCCCGCCTTCGGCGGCTACGCCCCCCTGAACCCCCCAGCCGCTGGCTCGGGCCCGCCTGCGGCGGACCCTCGCCTTTTCTTAATTTTAAAAAGAAAATTATTTTTTTTTTTTTTTTTTTAAACATTCACACTTTTTTCTCATTCACACTCACACTCACACACACATTCACACAGTCTTTTCGGCAACTTAGGCCATTTAAGACTTTGACGATAACCGTTATTGATAAATATACCTATATGGGGTCCAGACATTCTTATTTAAGCCATTTGGTATCCAATTGGCTTAAATAAAATCATCGGACTGCCTGGGGTCCGAACCCGCGACGTTTGGTATATGAGGTTAGCACGCTAACCTCTACACCATGCCCCGAGGGCAGGAAATTATTATTACTACGTATTCCAATCCAGTGCCTGCTTGAGGATTTGTTTACCTTCATAGAATACACAACTTCAAAGAATACTTGAATATTTCTCTATACAATTCCTATGGGAGAAATCGTAACTTTAAGAATTAATAACTCAAAAAGTTATAGGAATTTTGGGACCCGAGTATTTTTCCGGGACTCTCTATAACGTCCTCTATAAGACTGCAAAATTTCGTTTCAAAATTCCAATGGGAAGTTGGTCAAACAGAGCGTGACAGACGGACAGACGGACAGACAGACAGACGGACAGACGGACACTCCGTAATTTTTATATATGAAGATAACACTCTCTTATCCCATGTAACTGGACAGAATATCTGTATGGGATCATCGGTGTAAATAAAAAAATAAATAAATAAATAAATATTAAGGTAAAATATGTCCGTCTGTCTGTCTGTCTTGATCCAATCCGAGTCCCATCCCCGATCCCTCTAAAGGTAAAAAAAAAATAAATAAATAACAATTTTTACTTTCTCTTACCTATATTATATATATATACTTTTTTTTTTTTTTAATTCCCCTATTTCGGCTTCAGAAGCCATTAGGGTTTTATATATACAATATACATATTATTATAAATTTATAATACCGATGGCTACCGGGGGACGTTCTACACGCTGATTTCCCATACTTATAAATTTGACATCTTGAATTCTAATATATCGGCTGAAACTAACAGTGACGGCGCTCAGGGGGGCAAGGGGGGCAAGGCCCCCGTGAACCACTGCCCCCTGGATCCCCAATCAGCTCGAAACCAGTCATGAGAAGTATATATGTATAAACTTATTATTTTTAAACAATAGATGATTTAAAAATAAAAATATTTTCTCTCAAATTAAAAAAATTCCTAAAATTTTTATTCACTTTTGATTAAAAAATTTAATTTAAGCTTTAAGCTTTTTATTACAATGAAAAAAAGAATCTTATTCTTATTTTAATAAATAAATTTGTCACCCTCATATTTTTGTCAACTAAATATCTTTCATTGTGCCAATAAAATGTCATCAAAAGAAAAATATCCGATTACTTTTTTGAACCCCCATCTAAAAGTTTTCTCGAGAAAGGCAAATCCACCAGCTTATGAGAAGATAAAATTGATACTGATTTGAGAAATTCTCCGCCTCAGTATCCAATGCAAAGCCAATCTCTTTCGAAAAATTTCTAGGGCCTTCAGATCTTTCTCAGGTGATAAGTCAGGGTGCATGCCAAACAAAATTGAAATGTTTCCTTGCACGACATTCGGCCCATTCTGTTTATTACAGTTTCGGCCCTCCTCCCTGAAATGTTCAAAATGTACCCTCGTAGAAAAATCGAAATTTATATACATTTTTAAAATTTTCTAAAGCATTTCCCATTTAATAAATCATTATATAATTTTAAAGTATGTTTATAAGGGGGGGTAAACTTCAAAAATAAGTTCTCCCCCCTCTTTAAAAATAATTGTTTATACTCCCCTGCGATGCTTGCCACTTTTACCAGGATTCGAATCGAGACAAAATTCATTTCAATTCAATTGGCCCCAATCAATTTAAATAAAAAAGGTCAAATGGCCTCAGATGCCGAAAAAACTTAAAAGGAAAAAAATCTAATTTTGCCCCCCTTTTTTTTTAAGATTGCCACTCCTGCCCTCGCTGAGAATATGCTAGCGCGTCACTGGAAACTAAATATATCTCGACACAAAAAATATGGTGTGCCTGTCACACTGTGTCGATTACCGAAGGGTAAGAGAAAGTTGTGTGCTGTGCGACCAGTCACACCAGATTTTCTTAATTCCAATCTCTTCTCATTCTTTTCCCCTCCCTGTACGCCATTTCCCTCCCTCTTTTAATTAACCAATCAGAGAAGCTAAATTCTTGGCGCCAGAAATCGTCGACTCGAGAGCGAAGATTAGTTGCCAGACCATTTCAGTAGTGAGGAAACTCTTGTCTAGTGTGAATAAGTAAACCAAAGCTTCTTCGACTGCCATTACAGCAACCGGTCGCGTCGCTCTCCTATTCCCTCTAAACAACTCTTTCTTCCTAGGTATTTCAACTCAAATTTACTAATTATTTGTTTATTATTGTCTTTAGTGGTTAAATCTTTAAAATCTCTTGGATATAAGTGTCGAACCTCTTATGGTTTAATCTTTTCTTGTTTTTGTTCTCGTTTATGATTGCAATTGTAACCCATGTTTTAGGTAATTAATATTATTTGCTATTAAGTCATTTGAACTTATAATCTAATAATCTCATTATAGATTAATATTATTTTGCTTATAACTAAAAATATTAAATAATTTTTGAGATCTATATTATTTGTATAAGATAATACTATTCAAAGAATACAATATCTCGATTCGGGCTAAACAAGTCATAGAATATTTGGACCCTGTTACGCATTAGTGTGTCAAAGCGCCAAAAAAAAATTCAAAATTGAGTTAAGCACGGAATATTGTTTCAAATGCTAGTATTTTTTTTATGAAATATGTCCTAAAAAAAATTTACATTTAATGTAAAAGCTTAAAATTATTTTTACAATATTTCAATGCAGAATTTTTATTTTGCAAAAATGATTTATGTTAGTTTTGTAGTACTTAATTTGATTTTAATGGCTTAAATAAAATCATCGGACTGCCTGGGATCCGAACCCTCAACAAGGCAGGCGCGCTACCAACTACGCCAAGCCCAAGGGCATTCACCCCCCCTTTCAATCATATCTCTTCGACCCGTATTCATGTTTCATTTGTTACAAATCATTATTAAACAATTATTCTTTGTCATGACATTTCGACAATCACACCCAATAATGTTCAAAGAATATTAAAATATCATTTATTTTACCAGAGAATATTTATACACGTAGTATCATGTATATGTGACCGTCCACATGAAAAGGTACCAAATCTTCACTGGGGTAAATTTTAAGGAAAGCCGTTTTACTAAATAAGTTCAAAAAAATCGATTTTTTTTTGTATTACTGATTCCGCTTCATCAGAATCGATGTATTTTAAATAAAAAATATCTGCTGTCACACAATTTTCTCTTATCTTCGGTAATCGAAAGTTGTGTTCTGTGCTTGTCACACCAGAAACCAAAATTATTAAATAAAAAATAAATCACCAGTGGCGCAACTAGGATTTGCTCCTGGGGGAGGGGGAGTTCGCGGGGGGGGGGGGGGGACTGATCACAAAAATTTCTCTATGAAATTTTTTTTTTTTTCGCGGAACCGAAGTTTTTTGCCTTGCGGAAAATTTTGATTTTGCGGAACAAATTTTTCCGCCCTGCGGGGAAATTTTTTCCAGTCCGTAAAAATATTTTACCTTTTTTTAGAGATGCTAAATTTTTGCCGCCCCGTGGAACCGCCCGCGGAACATTTCCTCTTTTGCGGAACCGAAATGATTATAATTTTTCTTTTCTATTTGTAATATATATATTTTGATTTTTTTTTATCTTCTGGGGGGGGGGGGAGGGTTAAAACCCTAAAAACCCCCCCTGGTTGCGCCTATGAAATCACCAGAACATAACTAAAATTTACAACGTTGCCATGTTGTTTATTTATTTATTTAATTTTATGTCATACTTAAATCCGGCGGTGCAAGAACTTAAATTATACTTTAAATAAGTACACATTTTAAACTTTATATTCAGATTTTTGTTTTTTTGCTTTAAGGAACTGCTGCACTCTGGAGGATTAGTATTGAAATTCGGACATGGTTCATTATTACACTGAATAACCATCATAATAATTTACTATACAAAAAGGAAAAAATAAAAAATTCTTTACTCAGGATTCGCAGGTAGTTTACAACCAGGAGATTAAATTAAAAAAAATCCTTTATGTTAATTTCTATTTGCCGATGTTTCGGTCGCCAATCACGACCTTCATCAGGGCAAATATTGTCACTTATACCCGATCTTAGGTATTTTAATATTCATTGCAATTAAATAAAATTTCTTTTTTTTGAATAAGAGACCTCCGAGCAGCAAGTAAATGATCATATTTTTTGTACATATCAAATTAAAAAAGAAATTGTATTTAATTGCAATGAATATTAAAATACGTAAGATCGTGTATAATTGATAATAATTACTCTGATGAAGGTCGTGATTGGCGACCGAAACGTCGGCAAATAGAAATTTAAAGATTTTTTATTTAATCTCCTGGCTGTAGCAAAGTCCCTGCGAATCCTAACCGTGTTCTTATTAATTTATATCGATGATTTGCTATCTGCCAGATAAGGTTGCTAGTTGACTAGAAGTGAAGCAAAACTTTATTTAGATTGTCACTAATGAATAAACCCTCGTCTTTTTTCCCCCGAAGGATTAAGTGTACGTTCAGTAGATAGGAGCAACTCCCTTCTTTTTTTTTATCCCTTGATGCTTCACTGTTCTATTTTATTCTAGGTTTTAAATATTCAAACTGTGCTAAGTGCGCTAAGGGGATTCATTCGTTCACCTCCTCCTCCTCCTCCTCCTCCTCCGCTTTCTCTCCCCTTTCTCGGTCTACTAATAAATTTAAAATAAAAAAATTTGCATCTTCTCTCTCTCGTCACTTCCTCGTAAAAAGAAATAATACCTTGTGTTGTCTTCAATAAAAATAAAAGATTATCTGTGTGATTTTAACAAAAATCAACATTTAAAAGTTCTGCAGAATCTTTTCTTTACTTTCTCTTACCTATATATATATTTAATTTATATATTTAATAATATTTAAGATTCTCACCTGATTTTTCGATTATTATTTTATTTAATATTCTAGCATCACAATCAGAATAGCTCAATTACTGTTTATTTAGCTGCTTAAATTTTTAAAGGTTAAATCCATCTTCATATTTCTTCTAAATTTTCGTTATTTTTTGAGATATATGGTCTTAATTGTCTCTCCGTGCTCTTTCTTTAGGTTAATAACGAAAAAAGTAAAGAAAGAAAGCCAAAAAAGTCACTTATCATAGAGAACGAGACATTTATTTTTATTTTTATTTTTTATTCGTCCCCGTTCACTCAATAATATAAGATATATTTTAACAAGTTATTGTTGTTATTTATTTATTTTTATTATTGAAATTAATTAAGTAATCTCAAATTGCTAATTTAAAAATAATAAATACAAATGAAAATTCAATTAAACTTTTATAATCCTATTTTAATTTAGAAATTATATAGATCTACATTTTTTCCTATGGTTATATTGACTAATCGCCGGCCATACTTAAATAATCTCAGATATTTATTTGAAGTTAGCAACATTAAAGGCTTAATCGCAAGAAAGAATGGATGTAGAATATATATATTGAGTGGTCGTTAAAAATTAAATTTCTTGCGGCGCCCCTAAAAAGCTTTCTTTTGATGAAAAAACACTAGGAAAATTTTTTATAATTTTTTTATGTCAAGAAAACACGTGCCTCAAAACGATTTAAGTTAATTTGTGGGTATAATCATGTTTTTTGAAGATTTTTAATAATAAATACAATTTCATATAAAATATAAACAACCACAGAACCAAAATTCATGAGAATACAATAGTTAATCAAAATAACAATAGATTTTCCAAACAATATGGTCTGTTAATTAAAAAATCTGGTGTGACTGGCGCACAGCACACAACTTTCTCTTACCTTCGGTAATCGAAAGTTGTGAACTGTGCTTGTCACACCAGATTTTTGGTGTCGGCATGTATTTAGTTCCCGGCAGTAGGGAATATTTGAATTCAGATGTAAAATTTATAAGTATGGGAAAATATTTATATTTTGTTACCATGGCAACCATTTCTCCTATCTTCTCTATGAAGCACAAGAGTAAAGTGTGCTTCAAACAATTTTGAGGGCAAAACGAGAATATACATTTGAAAGAGCATCTAAAAAATAATTGATTTTTTGAATTTTAATCAAAATCGTTCGAGCGAATTTTGAGAAAATCGAAAAAAAACTGAAAAAGTACATCAGTAAAGTACTAGTACTCTTTGGCCGATTTTGATTAAAAGCTTATTTTTCCGGTCCCGGGGGGTGTTTAACTTAAATATAAAATTTCAACCTCGTAGCTCAATTCCTTCGTGCTTAAAATTGAACACACACAGACACACACACACAGACAGACCATGTCGCAAAAACCACTTTTTGGATTCAAGGGACCTCAAAACGTGAAGATCCATCCAAAATCTCGACATCGAATTTTTGACATGAATCCAATACTTTCTCTCTATATATATATTACATATATACATAGGTGAGAGAAAGTAAAAAATCAATGATATTTTAATTAATATTTTTGGATTCAGGGGACCTCAAAACGTATATCCATCAAAATATCGACATCGAATTTTTTGACATGAATCCAATACTTTCTCTCTATATATATTAACATATATAGAGGTAAGAGAAAGTAAAAAGCGTAATGTGGCATCTTACCTGTTCAATTATTTTTTATATATAGAATATATTTCTTATTGTTATTATTTATGTGATGGAGGCACAAATAGAGGATCTTAATCCCCATCTTGATTTCAAATTTAATTGTAATATGTAAGACGAGCTTAAGATCTAAGATCCTGTGCTGATGAAACGGGCATTAGACTTTAAACGATGCTTATATTATTAATCTATATATAATAATTGCGGAGTGTCCGTCTGTCTGTCTGTCCGTCTGTCACGCTCTGTTTGACCAACTTCCCGTTGGAATTTCGAAACGAGATTTTGCAGTCTTATAGAGGAGGTTATGGAGAGTCCCGGAAAAATACTCGGGTCCCGAAATTCCTATAACTTTTGAGTTATTAATTCCTAAAGTTACGATTTCTCCCATAGGAAATGTACAGAGGAATATTTTTGTATTCTTTTTCATTTGTGTATTCCATGAATGTAAACAAATCCTCAAGCAGGCAGTGGATTGGAATACGTAGTAATAATAATTTTCTTCCTGAGTTGCCGAAAAGACTGTGTGAATGTGTGTGTGAGTGTGAGTGTGAATGTTTAAAAAAAAAAAAAAAAAAAAAAATAAAATAATAATAATAATAATAATAATAATAATAATAATAATAATAATAATAATAATAATTTTCTTTTTATAATTAAGAAAAGGCGAGGGGTTCGCCGCAGGCGGGCCCGAGCCAGCAGCTGGGGGGTCCAGGGGGGCGTAGCCCCCGCCTCTAGGTACGCCAGCCCGTTTCTCATATTTAAGAAAGGCGAGGGTCCGCCGCAGGCGGGCCGAGCCAGCAGCTGGGGGGGTCCAGGGGGGCGTAGCCCCCCCTAGACGCGGAAGCCCGCCGAAGGCGGGCGGCGCGAGCTAGATGATATATTAGGGTCCAGGCATATTTAATTATATCATTTAATAAAATAAAATTTTGTACATATACTACAAAAGTTTTTAATTAACGCAATTATCATTATTATCTATAGAGTCAAAATCCACTTACGTTATCTAAAATTTATTCTTTTTTATTTTTTTCATAAAAATTGTTTTTTTCTCTCTCTCTCTTTGTAAAAAACTAAAACTAAACTAAGTTTATTAAATCGTAAATTATTTTGGCCTCGAAAACTTTGGCTTGTTAGTTTATTTAATATTAAAATATTTTTATCTGTATTATTTAAAACGTTTCTCTTTTTTAAATATTCATATGAGAGGGGAGGGGAGGGGGAAGAATCTTTATAAAATTTGTGTAGGGGTGTTATCAATAAATAATAGTGATCAGTTACGTATCAATTTCTCTTTTGATAAAAAAAAATTCAAAACTTCTCTTAAACTAAAAAGTAGTTCCGGTATTCTTTGTTGATAAATTTCTTTACTGTTCTAAATCAGGAATCGATACTTACCTCTCAGCTAAAGGATTAATATATTAAATTAAATTTGTTCTTATTTTCAGTTTGTTTTGAGGTTCTTTTGTCTGATCCGACGGCCATTTTATTATTAATTGTTGTTTGAAGGTGTAACCTTAAGGGGCCGATAGTATAACGCTCGGTCAAGTCAACTTTTGACCGCCGGTCAAGGGACCTCAGTCAACATTTGACCGCAGTCAAATCTAGTTCCGTAGTAAAAAAATGAACTCCGGTCCCATGACCGAAGCTCATACCATTGACAAACTCGCCTGTTGCTAACTTCATATTTAGTTTGAATTCATTTTTATGATTTTTGAGTTGCTGTCAGCTTGCTGTTTTAAAATTATTGCTAAGATGGCCAAATTTAAACATCAGTAAAGGGGCACATATAAAAATATAAATAAATCGAAACACCATTGACCGGGGAGTGGGGTTCTTGATTAAAAATTAGTTATATATGGAGCAACAAAAATTTCCAGAGAACGCAAAAATATTGTAATATTTTTTTTTTTTAATTTCAACAAAAAAACAATTTACAAATATAATACAAAAAAAAATGGTATTAATTTTATTTTTTGGCATCTTTCTCATTTGAGTGAATTTTTTAGTAGATTGCTGTCAAAAAACACGTTTAGCCACTATCAATTATAGTTTATAATATATATTCCGTCAAATTCGATTTGTCGACTCCTCACAATCAGGCAATCATATCAAACATAATAGTAGACACGATTACAAATATATTATTTTATTCGAATTAACTTTTTCTTTTAAAGAAAAAAAAAAAAAAGAGATTGAAAAAGGCCTGAGGACTAAAGCTTTTTGCTAAAAAATAAATAATATATACTTAATAATATTATTTTTTATTTATTAATATTTATTCCCTTATTATTAATATAAAATTTATTATTATTATTTTGTGAATATTTATATAATTTTAAAATTTTACCAACATTACTAACTATTATTTATACTTTAAATTAAAAAATATATTGTCAATTTTATAATAAACTGGTATTTTTACTTTTGTTTATGTATTGTTTATGTATTTAAAAATACGTGATCACCTATGGCCAGCTGTCAAAATTGGCTATTTGAACTCCGGTCAAAAAGTTGACTGGCCGAATTCGGCCAGTCAAGTTGAACCTCGGTCAAAGCTGATTTGACTGGCGGTCAAGTTTTATACTACGCAATTCTCAGTCAAATCGCCTGTTGACCGAGGTTCAAACTTTGAACTAGCTTTATACTATCGGCCTAGACGGGTATAGAGCTGGTTCGAAGTTTTTTTTTCTGTCAGCAGGCGGTTGTTGCCCCCGCCCTGCGTAGTATAAAACCCTGACCGCCAGTCAAACCCCCCCCGACGTTGACCGGCCAAATTTGGCCAGTCAAAATTGCCGAAGTTCAAATAGCCAATTTTGCGCGGCTGTATTTTTAAATACATAAACAATACAAATACCAAAGTAAAGAAAAATACAGTTTATTATAAAATTGACTATTTATTTTAATTTAAAGTATAAATAATAGTTAGTAATGTTGGTAAAATTTTAAAATTATATAAATATTCACAAAATAATAATAATAAATTTTATATTAATAAAAAAGGGGAATGAAAATATTAATAAATAAAAATAATATTATTATATATATTATTTATTTTTTAGCAAAAAGCTTTAGTCCTCAGGCCTTTTTCTATCCTTCTCTTTTTTTTTTTTTTTCTTTAAAAAGAAAAGTTATTCGAATAAAATAATATATTTGTAATCGTGTCTACCAGTATGTTTGATACGATTGCCCGATTGTGAGGAGTCGGAAAAAATCGGATTTGACCCGGAATATATATTATAAACTATAATTGATAAGTGGCTAAACGTGTTTTTTGACAGCAATCTACTAAAAAAAATTCACTCAAATGAGAAAGATGCCAAAATAAAATAATACCATTTTTTTTTGTATTATATTTGTAAATTGTTTTTTTGTGGAAATTAAAAAACAAAAAAATATTACAATATTTTTTGCCTCCTCTGGAAATTTTTGTTGCCTCCATATATAACTAATTTTTAATCAAGAACCCCACTCCCTGAAGTCAATGGTGTTACGATTTATTTATATTTTTATATGTGCCCCCTTTTACTGATGTTTTAACTTGGCCATCTTAGCAATAATTTTGAACAGCAAGCTGACAGCAACTAATAAATCTCAAAAAAATGAATTCAAACTAAATATGAAGTTAGCAACAGGCGAGGTTGTCAATGGTATGAGCTTCGGTCATGGGACCGGAGTTCATTTTTTCATACTACGGAACTAGACTTGACTGCGGTCAAATGTTCCGACTGAGACTCCCCTGACCGGCGGTCAAAAAAGTTGACTTGACCGAGCGTTATACTATCGGCCCCTTAAGGTTACACCTTCAAACAACAATTAATAATAAAATGGCCATCGGATCAGACAAAAGAACCTCAAAACAAACTGAAAATAAGAACAAATTTAATTTAATATATTAATCCTTTAGCTGAGAGGTAAGTATCGATTCCTGATTTAGAATAGTAAGAAATTTATCAACAAAGAATACCGGAACTACTTTTTAGTTTAAGAGAAGTTTTGAATTTTTTTTTTATCAAAAGAGAATTAATTGATACGTAACTGATCACTATTATTTATTGATAACACCCCTCACAAATTTTATAAAGATTCTTCCCCCCCCTCCCCTCTCTTATGAATATTTAAAAGAGAAACGTTTTAAATAATACAGATAAAAATATTTTAATATTAAATAAACCAACAAGCCAAAGTTTTCGAGGTCAAAATAATTTACGATTTAATAAACTTAGTTTAGTTTTTAGTTTTTAGAAGAGAGAGAGAGAGAAAAAAACAATTTTTATGAAAAAATAAAAAGAATAAATTTTAGATACGTAAGTAGATTTTGACTCTATAGATAATAATGATAATTGCGTTAATTAAAAACTTTTGTAGTATATGTACAAAATTTTATTTTATTAAATGATATAATTAAATATGCCTGGACCCTATATATCTAACTAGCCGCGCCGCCCGCCTTCGGCGGGCTTCCCCTAGGGGGCTACGCCCCTGGACCCCCCAGCCGGTCGGGCCCGCCTCCGGCGGACTCCTCGCTCTTCTGAAAGGTTTATGAGACGGGCGGGTCAAGAAGGGGCCCGCCCCCTGGCCCCCCAGCCGCTGGCTCGGGCCCGCCTGCGGCGGACCCTCGCCTTTTCTTAATTATAAAAAGAAAATTATTATTATTATTATTATTATTATTTTTTTTTTTTTTTTTTTTTTATTATTATTTCACACTTTTTTTCTCATTCACACTCACACTCACACACACATTCACACAGTCTTTTCGGCAACTCAGGAAGAAAATTATTATTACTACGTATTCCAGTCCACTGCCTGCTTGAGGATTTGTTTACATTCATGGAATACACAAATGAAAAGAATACAAAAATATTCCTCTGTACATTTCCTATGGGAGAAATCGTAACTTTAGGAATTAATAACTCAAAAGTTATAGGAATTCGGGACCCGAGTATTTTTCCGGGACTCTCCATAACCTCCTCTATAAGACTGCAAAATCTCGTTTCGAAATTCCAACGGGAAGTTGGTCAAACAGAGCGTGACAGACGGACGGACAGACAGACGGACACTCCGCAATTATTATATAAAGAATAGAAGATTATATCGTTTAAAGTCTAAGCCCGTTTGCATCAGCACAGGATCTTAGATCTTAAGCTCGTCTTACATCTTACAATTAAATTTGAAATCAAGATGGGGATTAAGATCCTCTATTTGTGCCTCCATCACATAAATAATAACAATAAGGAATATATTCTATATATAAAAAAATAATTGAACAGGTAAAATGCCACATTACGCTTTTTACTTTCTCTTACCTCTATATATGTTAATATATATAGAGAGAAAGTATTGGATTCATGTCAAAAATTCGATGTCGATATTTTGATGGATATACGTTTTGAGGTCCCCTGAATCCAAAAATATTAATTAAAAATATCATTGATTTTACTTTCTTTGTATATATGTAATATATATATAGAGAGAAAGTATTTGGATTCATGTCAAAAATTCGATGTCGAGATTTTGATGGATCTTCACGTTTTGAGGTCCCCCTGAATCCAAAAAAGTGGTTTTGCGACATGGTCTGTCTGTGTGTGTGTGTGTGGGGGGGGGTTGTGTGTGTTCAATTTGAAGGCATGAAGGAATTGAGCTAGGAGGTTGAAATTTTATATTTAAGTTAAACACCCCCGGGACCGGAAAATAAGCTTTTAATCAAATCGGCCAAAGAGTACTAGTACTTTACTGGATAGTACCTTTTTTCAGTTTTTTTTCGATTTTCTCAAAATTCGGGCTCTAACGATTTTGATTAAAATTCAAAAATCAATTATTTTTTAGATTGCTCTTTCAAATGTATATTCCCTCGTTTTGCCCTCAGAAATTGATTGAAGCACACTTTATATTTTGTGCTTCATAGAGAAGATAGGAGGAAATGGTTGCCATGGTAACAAAATATAAATATTTTCCCATACTATATAAATTTTACATCTGAATTCAAATATTCCCTACTGCCGGAACTAATGCTATACATGTCGACACAAAATCTGAGGTGTGACAAGCACAGTTCACAACTTTCGATTACCGAAGGTAAGAGAAAGTTGTGTGCTGTGCGCCAGTCACACCAGATTTTTTTTAACAGACCATATTGTTTGGAAAATCTATTGTTATTTTGATTAACTATTGTATTCTCATGAATTTTGGTTCTGTGGTTGTTTATATTTTATATGAAATTGTATTTATTATTAAAAATCTTCAAAAAAACATGATTATACCCACAAATTAACTTAAATCGTTTTGAGGCACGTGTTGTCTTGACATAAAAAAATTATAAAAAATTTTCCTAGTGTTTTTTCATCAAAAGAAAGCTTTTAAGGGGGCGCCGCAAGAAATTTAATTTTTAACGACCACTCCATATATATATTCTACATCCATTCTTTCTTGCGATTAAGCCTTTAATGTTGCTAACTTCAAATAAATATCTGAGATTATTTAAGTATGGCCGGCGATTAGTCAATATAACCATAGGAAAAAATGTAGATCTATATAATTTCTACAATTATTATAAAAGTTTAATTGAATTTTCATTTGTATTTATTATTTTTAAATTAGCAATTTGAGATTACTTAATTAATTTCAATAATAAAAATAAATAAATAACAACAATAACTTGTTAAAATATATCTTATATTATTGAGTGAACGGGGACGAATAAAAAATAAAAATAAAAATAAATGTCTCGTTCTCTATGATAAGTGACTTTTTTGGCTTTCTTTCTTTTACTTTTTTCGTTATTAACCTAAAGAAAGAGCACGGAGAGACAATTAAGACCATATATCTCAAAAAATAACGAAAATTTAGAAGAAATATGAAGATGGATTTAACCTTTAAAAATTTAAGCAGCTAAATAAACAGTAATTCAGCTATTCTGGTTGTGATGCTAGAATATTAAATAAAATAATAATCGAAAAATCAGGTGAGAATCTTAAATATTATTAAATATATAAATTAAATATATATATAGGTAAGAGAAAGTAAAGAAAAGATTCTGCAGAACTTTTAAATGTTGATTTTTGTTAAAATCACACAGATAATCTTTTATTTTTATTGAAGACAACACAAGGTATTATTTCTTTTTACGAGGAAGTGACGAGAGAGAGAGAAGATGCAAATTTTTTTATTTTAAATTTATTAGTAGACCGAGAAAGGGGGAGAGAAAGCGGAGGAGGAGGAGGAGGAGGAGGAGGGGGGGGGGAGGTGAACGAATGAATCCCCTTAGCGCACTTAGCACAGTTTGAATATTTAAAACCTAGAATAAAATAGAACAGTGAAGCATCAAGGGATAAAAAAAAGAAGGGAGTTGCTCCTATCTACTGAACGTACACTTAATCCTTCGGTGGGAAAAAAAAGACGAGGGTTTATTCATTAGTGACAATCTAAATAAAGTTTTGCTTCACTTCTAGTCAACTAGCAACCTTATCTGGCAGATAGCAAATCATCGATATAAATAAACAAGAACACGCTTAGCAGGGACTTTGCAACCAGGAGATTAAATAAAAAAGCTTTTAAATTTCTATTTGCCGACGTTTCGGTCGCCAATCACGACCTTCATCAGAGCAAATATTGTCAATTATACACGATCTTAGGTATTTTAATATTCATTGCAATTAAATACAATTTCTTTTTTACTTTGATATGTACAAAAAATATGATCATTTATTTGCTGCTCGGAGATCTCTTATTGCCCTCGGGCTTGGCGTAGAGGTTAGCGTGCTAACCTCGTATACCAAACGTCACGGGTTTGGACCCCAGGCAGTCCGATGATTTTATTTTAAGCCACTTGGATACCAAATGGCTTAAATAAGAATGCCTGGACCCCAAATAAATATATATTATATAAATACGAGTATCATTTAAAGTCTTAAATGGCCTATGTTGCCGAAAAGACTGTGTGAATGTGAGTGTGAATGAGAAAAAAGTGTGAGTGTTTAAAAAAAAAAGGTCTCTTATTCAAAAAAAAAAAAAAGAAATTGTATTTAATTGCAATGAATATTAAAATACCTAAGATCGTGTATAATTGATAATATTTGCCCTGATGAAGGTCGTGATTGGCGACCGAAAAGTCTTATATGGCCTGAGTTGCCGAAACGACTGTGTGAATGGGAAAAAAATGTGTTAAAATAAAAAAACAACATACATATAGGTAAGAGAAAGTAAAAATTGTTTTTTTTTACTTTCTCTTACCTATGTATATATGTAATATATATATAGAGAGAAAGTATTGGATTCATGTCAAAAATTCGATGTCGAGATTTTGATGGATCTTCACGTTTTGAGGTCCCCTGAATCCAAAAAAGTGGTTTTCGCGACATGGTCTGTCTGTGTGTGTGTGTGGGTGTGTGTGTGTTCAATTTTAAGCATGAAGGAATTGAGCTACGAGGTTGAAATTCTATATTTAACTTAAACACCCCCGACCGGAAAAATAAGCTTTTAATCAAAATCGGCCAAAGATTACTAGTACTTTACTGATGTACTTTTTCAGTTTTTTTCGATTTTCTCAAAATTTGCTCCAACGATTTTTTTTAAAATTCAAAAAATCAATTATTTTTTAGATGCTCTTTAAAATGTATATTCTCATTTTGCGATTGAAATCTTCTGAAGACCACTTTACTCTTGTATTTCATAGGGAAGATAGGAGAAATGGTTGCCATGGTAACAAAATATAAATATTTTCCCATACTTATAAATTTTACATCTGAATTCAAATGTTCCGTACTGTCGGGAACTAAATATATGTCGACACAAAAAATCTGTGTGACAAGCACAGTACACAACTTTCGATTACCGAAGGTAAGAGAAAGTTGTGTGCTGTGCGCCAGTCACAACTGCAGATTTTTTTTACCTTAGAGAGATCGGGGATGGAACTCGGATTGGTTCAAGACGGACAGATTTTACTTTAATATAAGAGAGTGTTATTTTTTTTTCTTGATTAAGGTCCGCCGTAGGAGGGGGGACGAAACTATTTTTTTTTTTTTTTTTTTTTAATTTGAAAAACGTGTGTCCTTTTTCAGAGTCCGCACTCATACGTGCGTCATCACGAGAGGGCGGTATTAGAACCCGGTGCAGGTGGACCCGAGGTGGCGGAGATTTTTAGTAATGGTGATGGCCCGCCGCAGGGTGGTCCACCACCTCCAATGGATCCCGCGTCAGCAGCTGCAGCAGCCGCAGCCGCAGCGGCGGCCGCAGCTGCCGTTGCAGCCAAGAGACGTATCGACAGGTAAGAGACAACCAAATAAATATTCAATTTTTGTTTTTTAAATGAATAAAGTGAATGAATTGAATGAATAGAAAAAAAAAGAAAAAAACTTGAAAGAGAGATTCTCACAATGTCAATATGCCATTTGCTTTATTTTTCACAAACGTCAAATTCTCTATTTTAATTGAGAGAGAGAGACTAAACCTGTCTATATCAAGAATTTTAAGAGGTGGCTTTCAACAATTTTTACTTTCTCTTACCTCTTTATATGTTAACTAGCCGCACCGCCCGCCTTCTGGTTTGTCTCGATTAAGTTTGTTTTTAATAGATGCTATACGAGCTCCTGAGCCGTAGCACAATGGTAGAATTGAAAATGAACAAAAAGCAAAATTGAATAAGAATTTAGATCAGTGGTTCCCAACCGGTGTGCCCCTGCACCCAAGGGTGCCGCGAGAATGCCTAAGGGGTGCCGCGAGATATTTAGTTAAACAAAAAATAAATAAAGAGACGGAAAAAATAGTTTTGCTAAAAAAAGTAATGTAAGCGGCAAAAATTTTAAATGATTTCACGGGAAGGGGAAAAAAAATTTTCGCAGGGCGGAAAAAATTTTTTTTGCTAGGGAAAAAAAGGAAGGGTGCCCCTTGTGTGTGATGTTATTCCCAACGAACCTTTGGGGCGCCGTGGTCTTCA
The DNA here is from genome assembly GCA_023213315.1 of Euborellia annulipes. NCBI lineage: Eukaryota > Metazoa > Arthropoda > Insecta > Dermaptera > Anisolabididae > Euborellia > Euborellia annulipes. The sequence goes on from JAKCPI010003508.1 coordinate 87,704, forward strand.
AAAGGTTGGTATAAACACTTGTTAAGCATTTCAAGTGTAATTAACTATAAATTAAGGAGCTCCTTTCTTGGTCGACTCACAAGATGATAAAAGAGAATATGAGTAAAACAAAATTTTAATAAATCAGATAAAACATGCACTGAACACAATCAAAAGTAGGGGAAAGTTGTGGGGTCAGCCACATAAGGGGGGGGGGGAGTCGGATTATCCGAGAAGAAATTCCCTGTCCACTCTCAAATTTTAAAGAAATAAAATACTTTTTATAATGTAGATAAAATTAATTTCTTTATGATTTATTAAGCGGGGGGGGGAGTTTGGACCTCCATATCTCCTCCCCTTAATGTACCTGGTTCGAATGTTATAAGCAAAAGATTCTTTAACAAATTCAATAAGAATGTGTGACGATTTGCAAAACACCCGTTATTTGTTCTTCACCTCACTAGTATCAAAATTATTTACACAATTATGAATCCCTATGGTCATTTACAATCAATAATGAGGGATATAAAATTGTCTCTAATAAAAAAATCTTTGTGTGGTTTTATGAAAGCACGATGCAAGTGAAACTTTTTTTTTCGGATCGTAGGCATTTAAGGTGCTAATTTTGGGAGTCTCCAGCGGCCACAATTTTAAAGCTATCGACCTCAAATTTTTTTTAAATTAAAGCTATTTAAAATATCTACAACTTATAGAAGCCCTTTTTTTGATTTTCGAAAAAAAAATTTTTTTTTTAGATTAATCGCATTAAATAAAAGATATTTTTAAAAAATTCGCTCTATATCTTATAGATAATTAAATTAGTTATCATTGTGTTAAATAATAATTAATTTTTTACCCTTAATTAATTAACTGGAATCTTTCAAATGAAATGGAATAAATCCCTTGTATTCCTATGGGAAAAACTAACGCCATCTCTTGCCGCCTCAAGTAACTCGGTAGTCAAAAGTGTTCTAACGGCTTTTCGAGACGCGCACCTTAAATAAAAATTTTTCGATTTAAGTTATTAATCTTAAAAAATATGAAATAAAAAAATCGAGTGCGAGATTTGTAAATCCCTGATAAGTGGGGTTCTCTACCTCTAATTTGATACAGGGCCGGATTAGGGGGGGCAGGGGTGCAACGTGCCCCGGGCGGCAGATATCAGGGGGGCGGCAATTTTGCGTCTCTAAAAAAGGTAAAATATTTTTCGGACGGGAAAATTTGATTCCGCGAAAAAAAAAAAAAAAAAAATTTCGCAGAAAAATTTTTGAGATCAGGGAAAATTTTAAGGAGGGGGCGGCAAATTATATTTTGCCCCCCTTAAAAAATCTCCTAGTTCCGGCCCTGATTTGATATAATGATAGCCTAAAACCATCACCGGAAAATTCTCTACCCATTAAAAAAAACCTGGATGGGGGGGGGGGGGAATGCCGATACGTTCTATTTAGACATTTTCTGACGGATTGATAACTAATTAAAAGTAAATCAATAAAACTTTTTTTTTCTGTTTTAACTGATGTTGATCCATTTGCCAATGGTGGGTGAATCAATATACGATGATCGGGAATCCAAAAGATACAATGCATGAATGAATGACCCAAGTAGCTAACCAAATAAGAGAGAGAGAGAGAGAGTGTCTCTCTCACCCTTTAAACTTGGTTGGCTCACAGTTGAGTTCGATAGCCTGGGAGATTTGCCACCTGTACACAAAATGTGGTCGCATTCCCACGTAAAAGAACCCGGAGGAGGTCGTACGGGAATGGGATGCTTGTCATAACAACCCCCCCCGTCCCCCCCCCGACCCTTGAACTCTCGCAGTTCTCTCTTTCCTTCCTCCGCCCCCCCCCCCCCTCTTCCTCCTACCCCTAATCTGATCATATAAATTGAGCTGAAAGAGGAATATAAAAATAAAATAGTTTACTATTATATAGATTTGTTTTATTTTTAAAGATAAGATGAAGTCCTCGGGCTTGGTGTAGTTGGTAGCGCGCCTGTCTTGTATACAAAAGGCCGCGGGTTCGAACCCCAGGTAGTCCGATGATTTTATTTAAGGGTTAAATAAGAATGCCTGGACCTCAAATACATATATATTCAAATAACAGTTATCGTCAAAAATCTTATATGGCCTGAGTTGCCGAAAAGACTGTGTGAGTGGGAGTGTGAATGGGAAAAAAGTGTGTGTTTAAAAAAAAAAAAAAAAAGATAAGAGGAAGAAAGCAATAAGACTGAATCTCTTACTGATTGTATGCAGTAAAACCCCTCTTAACCGGCATCGGATCAACCGGTCTATCCCATTAGTATTATAAATTACATATATTTACCATATATTATTTTTATTATTACATATCGACGTTCTAATTAGTAAAGTGTTAAGGGGGTTCAGGAGCGACGCCTAAACGTACTTTTAAAAAAACTAATCTATTATAAGGAATTTTTCCTTTTTTTTTAAATGAATTAAATTCATAAGAGATTATTGGGACATTGAGCTATAATTTTTTTAACGACTTATTAAAAAATTATCGTAATTAATTTTTTTGTTATCGAGCAAATACAAAAAAACAATCTGTCCCAATAATCTTGAATTTTCTTTTAAATTTAAAAATGAATTTATTGTTATTATTAATCACATATTAATTAAGAAATTTTTAAAATAAGCTTAGATGATTTATTTAAAAATCAAATGTCAAATTAGTTCAACATTCTTGCATTAGATGGCAGGCTAGTCTAACAGCCGATATAATATTAGCCTATATTTATATATTTTTATGCTTTTATAAAAGATACATAATATATAATAACATTTATAAAGAATTTATTGTTAAAAGATCAATGAAAATCAACCAAATGCATTAAATATTATTAGCTACCATTCTGACATCTCTTGACCAATTTTTAAATTACTTGATTTTTTGGGCATACTTTTTATGACACACAACGGGCCCTCTTATCGGGAAAAACATGCGTAACACCTTCGCTCCTGTTCCGCCTTAACTCCACTTTTTATCGAAAATCATTTTTTGTATTTTCAGTTGAAAGATATCCTTATGCCCTGAACTGGGTAAGAGCGTAATTCAAATTTTTCAGTTCGAAAAGTCTTTAACAGAGGCTCTAACAATGACAATGAAATGTTTTTTTTGGCTCTCCTGAAAAATAATCAAAACTGGAGTTAGACACTTTGCTAATTAGAGCGTCAATATATTATATAATTATAAATTAATTATTTTTTTTTTATATTTTAATTAAACTGCGTGGTGCACCATTGCCCAAAATGTTCGTTCAGATGATGAAGAGTAGTGACAAGATATTCAGCTTAAACCGTAACCGAAACCGAAACTTCATTCAGTTCCTAGAAGGAAGGGGAAGTTTGTTTACTCGCTTGCTTCCTAGTCTATTTTAATTCTACTACAGAGGCTTGGAGATTTCTTAAACAAAAACGAGCGAGATAGCAAAACGAAAACGTGGATATGAATGAAAATTAATTTTTCACCGAAACCCCGGATTAACCGGCCAAGCGGATATCCGGCCAGGCCGGACTGTACTAAGCTCAATTTATAATCGAATTCGGGGTGTCTCTGAGCAATCAGCGTGTGGAACGTCCCCAGGTACATTGAACTAAAGTTCAATTTCCACTAGGTCGTCCCGTTGCCCTGCAAGACATTTTTAGCGATTACGGCTGACGGCAGCGCACCTAGTGGAAATTGTCCTTAAATGGCCTCTATAGCCGAAAAAAAACAACTTATATGATTAAAATTATGCAAACACATTCGCTTTGAAGATGATCTTGACCAAAATCGAAACGTTAGCATAATGGGAAGCAAATAAGCGAATAAAAAATAAACTAGATGCTTTCGTTTTCACCAAATCAGCATCTCTAGATATCGGTATTTCTAAAAAAATAAATTAGAATTCGAACAAAAAGAATAGAAGATGGCTCAAAGTATCTTCTAAAGAAGGGAGGGCGTTAAGGTGTTGCCACAAATGATAATAGTAGGTCACAAAACTATATAACAATATTTGTTGGTGGGCCAAATGCCCCCTGGGGCATCGAGAATCGAACCAGGCCTATTCGTGGAATCGGCTTATTTTCCTTTGTACCAGGCCAGCGAACAAATACACACATTTCCCTCTATAGAGGATAAACATCTTGACCTATTGTAAACAGCCTAAATTTGTTGGTAATATGATGCAAAAGGAAATTCACCGATAGACTGGACACCCGGAGGGGCCAGAGCCTACCCTACAAAATAAACATATTCGCAAAAATTGTTAAACCGTAAATTGTTATTAAAGGAACAGGATGATTATTTAATAACGGGCCACGGGTTTTTCAACATAACCTAACATTTAGGCGGCCATTTTTATTAGATTTTAGTTCTTATCTCTGAATGTGTCTCTGATATATCATTATAACCTATAAAATTAATGTAAAATAATTAAAATAAATTAATAATTATAATTATTATAATGAATTAATAATTATAATTATATTTAAAAATAAATATAATTATAAAAATAAACGTAATTAAAATTATAATAATAAATATAATTATAATAATTATACTATATTATAATTATATTTATTATTATAATTTTAATTACGTTTATTATATATTATAATTATATTTATTTTTATATATAATTATAATTATTAATTTATTTTAATTATTTTAGGTTATAATAATATATCAGAGACAGATTCATATCAGAAAAATGACCGGCTAAATATTAGGTTATGTTGAAAAATTAAATTAAAATAAACCTGTCAATTTTAACTGAGGGTTTGGCCTCCCAGCTAGATCCGCCCGTGTGTGTGCAAGCGTCAGGCCGCGGTTCTGGGGCTTTGCCTGCAGTCCGATAGTCCCGCCACTAACGTACAGGCCGCGCCCGCGATTTTCCAAGAAAAAACCGTCACCTGTCAAAAATACCCGTTCGTGTATGGCCGGCTAATGATTGATGGGGCTTCTCTGCACTGTGACCTTATAGATCTATTGGGCTCCCCGGGTACCAACTTTCAATTACCGATTATAAGAGTAAGTTGAGTGCTGTGCGCCAGTCACACCAGATCTTTTTTAGTGAGAGAACGCCTAGGAGTTAGGCAACCAGAAGTGTAAGGGAGGTGAAACGCAAGAGAAGAAAGGCTCCTCCTCCTTTGACAGAGGTAGGAACTTAAAGCCCCGCCTACATGTCGACACAAAAAATCTGGTGTGATAAGCACAGTACACAACTTTCGATTACCGAAGGTAAGAGAAAGATGTATGCTGTGCACCAGATTTTTTTAAAATGCGGCGAAGCCACGCAGGCTTAGTTTATACATATTACACAAACTTTGATCAAAGGTATCAAATTTTAGATTAGACACCTAACAAGAAATGGAATTTATTCAACTTCTTAGAGTTTTTATCTGCGACCAATATCGTTCATAAATTGAGAGAGAGAGAGAGGGCAGCTTTAGGAAGAAGAGAAAGAGGATGGGGTGCCAGCCACCATGTGAGCGAAAGCCCCTCCCTTCTCTTTTCTATGGTGGTGGTGGTGGTGGTGGTGGCGCCAGCTGGCTCGTTGGAGGCTTCACCCACCCCCAAAACGTTCACTCTGGGAGAGGGGGGGCGTACAAGTGCGCCACAGCTGACGCACCCCCTCCTCCCTCCTCCTCTCACATACACCCCCACCCCCCATGGCCTCGGGTAAAAACACCCACAGCTGCCGATATATATCCCTTGCTAATTCCACTATGTGGGGAGAGAGAGAGAGAGAGAGGCAATCGTCGTCGTCGTCGTCTTCTTTTGCTGCTTGTCATCCTACTTACTATATGCAGTAACATTTCTTTTCATTTATCAGCTGCGCGACGTCACACCGCCTTCTTTTTTTTTGCTAACATTTCTTATGATTAAATATTATTTTGCAAAAAAAAAAAAAAGAAAATATGACGTTATTGAAAATTGAAATAGGCAAGAGACTTGACCTCGTTGTGTCTAGGAATAGTAAGAGAAAGATTAAGGCGGAATAGGACCGAAGGTGTTACGCATGTTTTCCCGATAAGATGGCATTGTGTGTCATAAAAAGTATGCCCAAAAAATCGAGTAATTCAAAAATTTGCCAAGAGATGTCAGAATGGTAGCTAATAATATTAAATGCATTTGGTTGATTTTCATTGATCTTTTAACATTATAAATGTTATTATATATTATGTATCTTTTATAAAAGCATAAAAATATAGGCCAGATATAGGCTAATACTATATCGTCTGTTAGACTAGCCTGCCATCTATTGCAAGAATACTGAACTAATTTGACAGTTGATTTTTAAATAAATCATTTAAGCTTATTTTAAAAATTTCTTAATTAATATGTGTTTAATAATAACAATAAATTCATTTTTAAATTAAAAAATATAATAAAAAAAACTTTTTAAAAAAATGCTTTTATTTAAATTGAACTAAAAAGAGAAAAATAATTTAATTGTTCTTGTTAAAATTGTTGAATATTTATGACTTAAAATAAAAGCGTGGGGCTCACATTGATAGCTTAAGGAATTGTATATATTAATATTTAGAGCCTCGGAATCACTTTGAAGCGCCCCACGCTTTTATTTTAAGTCATAAATATTCAACAATTTTAACAAGAACAATTAAATTATTTTTCTCTTTTTAGTTCAATTTAAATAAAAGCATTTTTTTAAAAAGTTTTTTTTATTATATTTTTATTTTAAACTTTTTAGTCTTTTTTTATTATAGAGTAAGGCAGGATGCGTGAAATAAAGTACCACATTAGTTTGGTCAATTTTGTTAAAACCCAACTCACTATTTGCGTCATCAAAAATGAACCTTAAGTATCAAATTTCACACCTCTAGCTCATCGGGAAGTCTTTTGAAATTAGATTAATACGAGTGAGGTTTCAAATAAAGTACCCCATTAGTTTGGTCAATTTTGGTAAAACCCAACTCACTATTTGCGTCATCAAAAATGACCCTTAAGTATCAAATTTCACACCTCTAGCCCATCGGGAAGTCTTTTGAAATTACATTAATACGCGAGAGGTTTCAAATAAAGTACCACATTAGTTTGGTCTATTTTGATCAAAACCACTATATAGTGGCGTCATAAAAAATGATCCTTAAGTATCAAATTTCACACCTCTAGCCCATCGGGAAATCTTTTGAAATTACATTAATACGCGAGAGGTTTCAAATAAAGTACCACATTAGTTTGGTCTATTTTGATCAAAACCACTATATAGTGGCGTCATAAAAAATGATCCTTAAGTATCAAATTTCACACCTCTAGCCCATCGGGAAGTCTTTTGAAATTACATTAATACGCGAGAGGTTTCAAATAAAGTACCACATTAGTTTGGTCAATTTTGATCAAAACCACCATATAGTGGCGTCATCAAAAATGACCTTTAAGTATTAAATTTCACACCTCTAGCCCATCGGGAAGTCTTTTGAAATTACATTAATACGCGAAGAGGTTTCAAATAAAGTACCACATTAGTTTGGTCCATTTTGGTAAAACCAAACTCACAATTTGCGTCATCAAAAATGACTCTTAAATATCAAATTTCACACCTCTAGCTCATCGGGAAGTGTCCTTAACAAAGACTCAAAGTTGGTGACCTTGAAAGAGTAAGTTAAATAAAAGCATTTAAAAATAAAATAAAAAAAGATTTTAAAAAAATGCTTTTATTTAAATTGAACTAAAAAGAGAGAAATAAGAAAGAAATAATTTAATTGTTCTTGTTAAAATTTTTTAATATTTATGACTTAAAATAAAAGCGTGGGGCGCTTCGAAGTGATTCCGAGGCTCGCGCCCCACGCTTTTATTTTAAGTCATAAATATTAAAAAATTTTAACAAGAACAATTAAATTATTTCTTTCTTATTTCTCTCTTTTTAGTTCAATTTAAATAAAAGCATTTTTTTAAAAATCTTTTTTTTTATTTTATTTTTATTTTAAGCTTTTTTAGTCTTTTAGTCTTATCAAAAATCATCAATATGATAAAGTACCACATTAGTTTGGCCTGTATTGATTTGGTTCAATTGAAAAATTATTCATTATCATAAAAAAATGACTCGTAAATATCAAAATTCAAAACCATAGTTAATAGGGCCTTATTTGCGTGAGGCTTCAAATAAAGTACCACATTAGTTTGGTCTATTTTGATCAAAACCACCATATAGTGGCGTCATCAAAAATGACTCTTAAGTATTACATTTCACACCTCTAGCCCATCGGGAAGTCTTTTGAAATTACAATAATTCGCGAATGGTTTCAAATAAAGTACCACATTAGTTTGGTCTATTTTGATCAAAACCACCATATAGTGGCGTCATCAAAAATGACTCTTAAGTATTACATTTCACACCTCTAGCCCATCGGGAAGTCTTTTGAAATTACATTAATTCGCGAAGGGTTTCAAATAAAGTACCACATTAGTTTGGTCTATTTTGATCAAAACCACCATATAGTGGCGTCATCAAAAATGACTCTTAAGTATTACATTTCACACCTCTAGCTCATCGGGAAGTCTTTTGAAATTACATTAATTTGCGAAGGGTTTCAAATAAAGTACCACATTAGTTTGGTCTATTTTGATCAAAACCACCATATAGTGGCGTCATCAAAAATGACTCTTAAGTATTACATTTCACACCTCTAGCCCATCGGGAAGTCTTTTGAAATTACATTAATTCGCGAAGGGTTTCAAATAAAGTACCACATTAGTTTGGTCTATTTTGATCAAAACCACCATATAGTGGCGTCATCAAAAATGACTCTTAAGTATTACATTTCACACCTCTAGCCCATCGGGAAGTCTTTTGAAATTACATTAATTCGCGAAGGGTTTCAAATAAAGTACCACATTAGTTTGGTCTATTTTGATCAAAACCACCATATAGTGGCGTCATCAAAAATGACTCTTAAGTATTACATTTCACACCTCTAGCCCATCGGGAAGTCTTTTGAAATTACATTAATTCACGAAGGGTTTCAAATAAAGTACCACATTAGTTTGGTCTATTTTGATCAAAACCACCATATAGTGGCGTCATCAAAAATGACTCTTAAGTATTACATTTCACACCTCTAGCCCATCGGGAAGTCTTTTGAAATTACATTAATTCACGAAGGGTTTCAAATAAAGTACCACATTAGTTTGGTCCATTTTGGTAAAACCAAACTCACAATTTGCGTCATCAAAAATGACTCTTAAATATCAAATTTCACACCTCTAGCTCATCGGGTAGTGTCCTTAACAAAGCCATAAAGTTGGTGACCTTGAAAGAGTAAGTTAAATAAAAGCATTTAAAAAAATTAAAGATTATTGGGACAGATTGTTTTTTTGTATTTGCTTGATAACAAAAAAATTAATTACGATAATTTTTTAATAAGTCATTAAACAAATTATAGCTCCATGTCCCAATAATCTCTTATGAATTTAATTCATTTAAAAAAAACCGCATTGAAAAATTCCTTATAATAGTCTAGTTTTTTTTAAAGTACGTTTAGATGTCGTTCCTGAACCCTCTTAAGAGGGTGGCAGGAAATTTTAGTCTGGGCTCCTTGAGAATAATATTATTATTTTTTCTTATGGCTGGTTGCTTCACTTCTTGTCAACTAACAACTCAGATAGCAATCGTCCTATCTCGTGAATAACGCCGAGATTTGATAAACTTTGCCCTAACAGACAGCACATCCATCTCATGAAATGACAATAATACAATATACTCTTATTTCTTTTTACTTTCTCTTACCTCTATATATATGTTAATATATAGAGAGAGAAAGTATTGGATTCATGTCAAAAATTCGATGTCGAGATTTTGATGGATATACACGTTTTGAGGTCTGGTGTGAGAAGCACTGAACATAACTTACAATTATCAAAGGTAAGAGAAAGTTGTGTGCTGTTTGACTAGTCACACCCACCCTCTTTATATATAATTGCGGAGTCAACATTGATATTAATAAAAAGAGAGTAATCGCAATACTTGAGTACATCTCATATGTTGTGGTCTTTATTTGAATTATTTCTTGTGTTTTTTGCCAATGACTGTACAGAGTGTGTGTGTGTGTGTGTGGAATTTGTGTAAGTGTACCGGCCGGCGCCAAAGCGACCATGTGTCGCCCGCCGGGCCCGTTTTATTAAAATGAGAAACGTTTTTCTCGACTTTGGGATCGCTAAATACAGAGAGAGAGAGGAAAAAGAGAATAGGTCAAAGGGAGAAGGGGGTAGGGTTGAGCGAAAGAAAAGACACAGACAGAAAAAAAATCCCCTATGTTTGCGGAAAACTCAAAAACTATCCAAATAAAAAAATTAAAAAAAAAAAATAGTCAAAACTCTCCGACTCTTCTTCCTAAATCCCACAAAATCAAAAGCAATTAATAATGTAAAAATCTAGTGTGACTGGCGCATAGCACACAACTTTCTCTTACCTTCGGTAATCGAAAGTTGTGTTCTGTGCTTGTCACACCAGATTTTTTGTGTCGACATGTATTTAGTTCCCGGCAGTAGGGAATATTTGAATTCAGATGTAAAATTTATAAATATGGGAAAATATTTATATTTTGTTACCATGGCAACCATTTCTCCTATCTTTCCTATGAAGCACAAGAGTAAAGTGTGCTTCAAACAATTTTGAGGGCAAAACGAGAATATACATTTGAAAGAGCATCTAAAAAATAATTGATTTTTGAATTTTAATCAAAATCGTTAGAGCGAATTTTGAGAAAATCGAAAAAACTGAAAAAGTACATCAGTAAAGTACTAGTACTCTTTGGCCGATTTTGATTAAAAGCTTATTTTTCCGGTCCCGGGGGGTGTTTAACTTAAATATAAAATTTCAGCCTCATAGCTCAATTCCTTCATGCTTAAAATTGAACACACACACACAAGACAGACACACAGACAGACCATGTCGCGAAAACCACTTTTTTGGATTCAGGGGACCTCAAAACGTGAAGATCCATCAAAATCTCGACATCGAATTTTTGACATGAATCCAATACTTCTCTCTCTATATATATATTACATATATACATAGGTAAGAGAAAGTAAAAATATTAACACTGGAAGCGTAAACGCGCTACCGCTACAAGAGACGCGACAACACGCGACAACGGTCATCCATTGCACGCTACTTCGCGCTACATTTGACATAAAATTTCATATACATTTCTAACCAATAAATAAAACAAATCCATATAATTTTAATAAATAATTAAATTGAAATATAAAACCAAGATAAAAATATCGAAATTTATATTTATTTTCGCAAAATTTTCAAATAATCTTATTTTAAAATTCTTTATACTCTGGGATGAAGTTTATTTTAAATAGACCTCGAAGAGCCGCAGTTACCTCATCAAATCACTAAATGTGAAATAACAAAAATGTACATCTTTTATCAATTTTATATATAGGCTTGGTCATTATAGGTCTTCGGACCTTATGCACCCATTCCAAAAAAAAAAAAAAAAAAAAAATCTGGTGTGACTGGCGCACAGCACACAACTTTCTCTTACCTTCGGTAATCGAAAGTTGTGTTCTGTGCTTGTCACACCAGATTTTTTGTGTCGACATGTATTTAGTTTCCGACCATAGGGTACGATTGAATTCATGATGTAAAATTTATAAGTATGGGAAAATATTTATATTTTGATACCATGGCAACCATTTCTCCTATCTTTTCTATGGAGTACAAGAGTAAAGTGGTCTTCAGAAGATTTCAATCACAAAATGAGAATATACATTTTATAGAGAATCTAAAAAATAATTGATTTTTGAATTTTAAAAAAAATCGTTGGAGCAAATTTTGAGAAAATCGAAAAAACTGAAAAAGTGCATCAGTAAAGTACTAGTACTCTTTGGTCGATTTTGTTCAAAAAGCTTCGTGTCACGTCCCATGGGGGTGCCTAACTTAAATATAAAATTTCAACTTCCTAGCTCTTTTTGTTCTTGAGATATTTTGTTCACAGACACACAGACACACACACACACACACAGACAGACCATGTCGCGAAAACCACTTTTTTGGATTCAGGGGACCTCAAAACGTGTATATCCATCAAAATCTCGACATCGAATTTTTGACATGAATCCAATACTTTCTCTCTATATATATATTACATATATACATAGGTAAGAGAAAGTAAAAAGTCTATAACGAAAGCATGCAGTAAAAACCCCTAAGTATGCCACAGTGGCGGATTAATGCAATTTTGTCGGGTTTTTTTTTTAATTTTTTTTTTATTTAAGGACTTTGTCGGCATCTCTGGCCATTTAGACCCCTTTCCTATTTATTTAAATTGATTGGTAACAAATACAATTGAAATTAAAGAGTGGAAATCATAATTTCTTTAGATTACTAGGTTTTATAACTTTATGAATTTCTTCTCGGGGAGGGGGCGATCGCCCCCTCGCCCCCCCCCCTCTTTAATCCGCCCCTGGTATGCCATATAATATGCAGTAAAAGTATTAAAATATGCGATAGATACCCCTGTGATCAAAAAGTAGTAAGACTTTTGAGACAAAACTCAAACGGTTTAAGATTTTTCCAAATTTATTTAATCTCCTTCAAACTAGTCCCCTTCCGCAATCAAGAGAGGGGTAGTAAAAGGGTAATTATCCCCCATTGCAAAAAAAATTTATTTTTAATGTAAAATTTTAAATATTAATACTTAAAAATTTGATTTGTATTTATATTCTGGCAAACAAGTACAGAATGCGCCTTTAAATTACCGAAATTAAGAAAAGATTGTGTGCTGTGCGACCAGTCACACCAAATTACCCCCCCCCCCCCCCCCGAGAAACACCTCTGGATCCGCCCTTGTCCGCAATAATACACTTATGCCAACATTTTTTCCAATCTTCGAAACAATTGTTATACTCGATTTCCGGGATGGCCTTTAATTCCTTCAGCGATGCGGCTTTTATCTCGTCAATTGTGTTTTGACAATTTGAGAAACAGCCAGAAGTCCAACGGAGCTAAATCAGGCGAATACGGCGGTTGGGGGACGATATGAGTGGAGTTTTTGGCGAAAAAGTCACGAAGAAGATGGGCCGTATGAGATGGTGCGCGTCTGAAGCCCAATTAGTCTTTCAAAATCGATTGTATGGATGACCAAATGAGATTTTGGTCATGTCTACAAAGTTTTTAATTGTAAGGGTGCGATTATGTTGGAGCTGCCATAAGCGATAAGAGCAGAGCGTCAAACAGCTCGCTAGTGGTGTTTACGTTGGAGCTGCGATAATAGCAAAGACTAGGTTTGGAAAAAACCGGAAAATGATGAAAACCGGTTTTTCGGTTTTTTACTAAGCGGAAAACCGGTAAACCGGTCTTAAACCGTTTTTTTTTTTCAACATCTGAATATACAGTATTTAGAACGCATCACCATTTTGGAAGATAAATTATTTGGTATACAACATATTTTAGAAATATTTTATGGTTTGGTACGGAAAAAGATCCCTAGTTTACATTCATAGAATACAAAAAAATCCAAAAAAACTACATAAATATTTCTCTATACATTTCTTATGGGAGAAATCGTAACTTTAGGAATTAATAACTCAAAAAATTGTAGGAATTTCGGGACCCGAGTATTTTTCCTGGACTCTCCATAACGTCCTCTATAAGACTGCAAAATTTCGTCATTCCAAAGGAATGTTGGTCAAACAGAGCGAGATAGCGGACGGACAGGCAGACAGACACTCCGCTATTATTATATATAGATTATTTAAGTATTGGATAAAAGGAGAAAAAATATAAATAATTTATAATTTTTTTTAAATTTGTTTAAGGTCTTTTTCGGCATCTAAGGCCATTTAGACCCCATCCCTATTTATTTCAAATGATTGATAGCCAATTAAAATGAAATAAATTTTTCCTCGCTTGGGACGGGAAGCGAACCCGAAACCCCAAGCCACTAGAAGCTAATGTCTTCTCTCTGAGCCATGGGTCATGAGCTAATTTATAATTTGAATACAAGTATTACTGAAGAAAAAATTAAAAAAAAAAAACCGAATTCGGTTTTTCGGGAAAAACTCGGTTTCTCGGTGTTTGAAAATTAGCCAAAAAACCGGTTTACCAGTTTCGGTTTCCACCGGGGTCCAAGCCCTAGCAAAGACAAAGGCGGTGTCTAAAAGTTTAAACTGTTTATAATCGCTATAAATTGGAATTTGCTTCAAGATATTAATAGAAAACGTGAATGTTGGTGTGGATGGAGCTGATCGGAGGTGAAGATTTTGATAGTTTGCATAATGTTATAATTGACAGAAAAGGTTTTGAACATAACCTCGAATTTTCAACATATATCTGTCAAAATTCACTATGATTTTAAATAAATATATTAAATATATTTTAACTGTTAAATTTATTAATATATTAAATTAAATTAAAAGTCTAAATTAAATTATTAATAAATTTGTTTATTAATTAAATAAACCCATTATTAAGATTATTATATATTATATTAAATATTTGCGGGGTGGCGAGGGTAGTACCTCCTATACAAACGTCGGGGTTCGGACCCAGGCAGTCGATGATTTTATTTAAGCCATTGGATACCAGATGGCTAAATAGAAATGCCTGACCCCATATATAATATATATTACAACGGTTATCGTAAAAGTCTTAAATGGCCTGAGTTGCGAAAAGACTGTATGAATGTGTGGGTGTGAGTGTGAATGAGAAAAAGTGTGAATGTTTAAAAAAAAAAAAAAATATAATAGATTTTAAAATATAAATAGATTTTCTTGTATTTTTTTACAAAAATTCCTAAAACTTGAGTACCATATATAGAGGGCTACTCATTGCTAAGAGAGTAGCTTCTACAATTAATAATTCTAAAACTCGGGATAACAAAATCATTTAAACATTGAAATTCATCCAATTAATAGAAAAACTTTCCTCATTAATTTGTTCAATGGCGTTAATAAATAAATAAATAAAAGTAATAAGCAGAAATTTTCTTATCTAACTTTTTAATTGCTAAAACTAAAAATATTCCAATCTAAAGTTTTTTTTTTTTTTTTTTTTTATTTTAATTTGCATTTTAATTATACCCTGGTATATATATTTATTTTTTTTTAATCTGAAAATAAAAAGAAAAATCTAGTGGTGCCACGGCACACAACTTTCTCTTGGCAAGTGAAAGTTGTGTTACGCATGTTTTTCCCGATAAGATGGCGTAGTGTGTCATAAACAGGTATGCCCGAAAAATCAAGTAATTTAAAAATTGGTCAAGAGATGTCAGAATGGTAGCTAATAATATTTAATGCATTTGGTTGATTTTCATTGATCTTTTAACAATAAATACTTTATAAATGTTATTATATATTATGTATCTTTTATAAAAGCATAAAAATATATAAATATTGGCTAAAAGGCGATCGGCTGTTAGACTAGCCTGCCATCTATTGCTAGAATGCTGAACTAATTTGACAGTTGATTTTTAAATAAATCATCTAAGCTTATTTTAAAAATTTCTTAATTAATATGTGATTAATAATAACAATAAATTCATTTTTAAATTTTAAAAAAATTAAAGATTATTGGGACAGATTGTTTTTTGTATTTGCTCGATAACAAAAAAATTAATTACGATAATTTTTTAATAAGTCATTAAAAAAATTATAGCTCGATGTCCCAATAATCTCTTATGAGTTTAATTCAATTAAAAAAAAAACCGCAATGAAAAATTCCTTCTAGTTTTTTTTTTTTAAGAACGTTAAGACGTCGCTCCTGAACCCCCTTAAATAGAAAATTTCAATCTCGTAGATCAATTCCTTCATTTTTTTTAAACACATTTAGCGTGACTCAGGGGACCTCAAAACGTGTATTTCAAAACATCGAATTTTTGACATAAATCCAATAGGCTATTTTTTCTTTCTGACATATATAGAGGTAAGAGAAAGTAGAAATTCAATAAAGCACTTGTGCTGCTAATAAGAGCACATTTTGGTGACAGATAGCCACAATAAGTAAGGTACACCCCTCCCCCCTTCCACCCCTCCATTAAAAAGGCACATATACTGCCTTAAAGTTTTTTACTTTCTGAGAGGGAATTAAAAGTTACCAAAACTTTTTCCTTCCTTCCTTCCTTTCTTTCTTCTTTTGTTTTAAATTAAATCTTGCCTTGAGTTATGTATTTGCAAAATTTCTTAATATTCAATACTCTACGTTATACGTCTCTCTCTCTCTCTTTCTCTCGTTAAACGCTATTCTATGATTTAAAAAAATAATTTTATATACAGGCCATTTTACTTTCTCTTACCTCTATATATATGTTAATATATATAGAGAGAGAAGGTATTGGATTCATGTCGAAAATTCGATGTCGAGATTTTGATGGATCTTCACGTTTTGAGGTCCCCTGAATCCAAAAAAGTGGTTTTCGCGACATGGTCTGTCTGTCTGTCTGTGTGTCTGTGAACAAAATATGTCAAGAACGAAAAGAGCTAGGATGTTGAAATTTTATATTTAAGTTAGTCACCCCCCTAGGGCGTCAAAATAAGCTTTTAATCAAAATCGGCCAAAAAGTACTAGTACTTTACTGATGTACTTTTTCAGTTTTTTTTTTATTTTCTCTAAATTCAGTCTAACGATTTTGATTTAAATTTAAAAATCAATTATTTTTTAGATGCACTTTAAAATGTAGCCTATTCTCATTTTGCCATTGAATTCTTCTGAAGACTACTTTACTATTGTACTTCATAGGAAGGATAGGAGAAATGGAAAATTATAAATATTTTCCTATGTTTATAAATTTTACATCTTGAATTCAAATATATCGGCGGAAACTAAATATCTCAATACAAAAAATCTGGTTTGACAAGCACAGAACACAAAACTTTCGATTACCGAAGGTAAGAGAGAGTTGTGTGCTGTGCGACAGTCACACCAGATTTTTTTCAAATATGTTTAGACTTTGCCCTACCACGGAAGGTCCTTCACTTATCACCAGTGGCGTAGCGTATTTTAGCTGCCACCCCCCCCCCCACCCGAAATTTTTCAAATCTCTCGTCTCTAGCCGTTGTAGAGGAAATCCACCTTTAGATAGGGACCGGGCCCCTTATGAAAACGGAAATATGATATATCATAAAAAGAAAAAGAATATATCATTTTTTCATGACCTTGAAAACCCGCCCCCCCCCGTGCCCCACCCCCGCATCAAGGGTTTGCGTGTGTGTACGTTACGCCACTGCTTATCACAGCCCCCCGTCTACTGAACCCTCCTTGACCTTCCCATTGAAAATAGAGTAATTTTATCCTATAGGGAATCTATATAGACTCGATCCCCGGCTGATTTGCTTTTCTAACACGTTAGAATCAGAGTCACTGAGTCAAAGAGAGAGTGAGGGGGGGGGAAGCCTGTACTTATAAACTTATTATGATTTTTTCACAATATCCAATTTAATAAACGAACGAAAAAAAAAATACGTGATGTGAGAAGAGAAATTTATATAACCTATATTTTTGTATGTTTCTCTCTATAAATGGTTTATTAATAACGCAAGGGCTGGCTGGCTAGTTTTAGTTTTCTCTCGATTGTATTTAATACGATACAGCACAGATGGGGTTTCCCTACTACCCCCCACCTCTCTCTGAGCCATACTGATTGTATTATAATTTCATATTAATTGGCTTAACCCCCTCCCCTCACCCACCCCCTTCTCTCTATTCGAAATAGCCCAAAGGGAGATGGAAGAGAGAGAGAGAACCAATAAGTATCAACTAGCCGCTCAGCCCGCCTGAGGCGGATCCTCGCCTTTTTTTAAGTCAACTTGTTTCAAGCAATTAATAATTAAAAATCTAGTGTGACTGTCGCATAGCACACAACTTTCTCTTACCTTCGTTAATCGAAAGTTGTGTTCTGTGTTTGTCACACCAGATTTTTTGTGTTGGGATATATTTAGTTTCCGACAGTAGGGTACATTTGAATTGAAGATGTGAAATTTATAAACGTGGGAAAATATTTAAATTCTGTTACCATGGCAACCATTTCTTATAGTTCTTTTCTATGAAGTACAAGAGTAAAGTGGTCTTCAGAAGATTTCAATGGCAAAATGAGAATATATATTCTAAAGAGAATCTAAAAAATAATTGATTTTTGAACTTAAGAAAAAAAATCGTTGGAGCGAATTTTGAAAAAATCGAAAAAAAAACTGAAAAAGTGCATCAGTAAAGTACTAGTAGTTTTTGGCCGATTTTGTTTAAAAGCTTATTTTCACGCCCTATGAGGGTGCCTAACTCAAATATAAAATTTCTACCTCCTAACTCAATTCCTTCATGCTTAAAATTGAACACAGACCATGTCGCGAAAACCACTTTTTTGGATTCAGGGGACCTCAAAACGTGAAGATCCATCAAAATCTCGACATCGAATTTTTGACATGAATCCTATACTTTCTCTCTATATATATTAACATTTATTGAGGTAGGAGAAAGTAAAAAAGAGTGTTTTTATAGGTCGTTTTGATAACTTACCTACCCCAACATTAAAATAGCCTCCCTACGGGAGAAATACTGGTGTTTGTCCTTCAGATGTTTTAATGCTGAAGGACAAACACCAGTATTTCTCCCATAGGGAGGCTATTTTAATGTTGGGGTAGGTAAGTTATCAAAACGACCCATTGATTTTTTTGACCGAACATAGACGAAAAAAGCTACGTAGTCAAACTATATATAAGAAATTAATAAGTGTAATATTTCGAATTGGTATATAAAAAATTAAAAAGGCAACCAAGGTTTATAAAAACATAGAATAATAAATACACTGTGGGATTAAATAATTTTCAATGATTTCGAGATAGAAATGTATTGAGTCTAGACTTGTTGAAAGCTACCTTTCTTTTCTCCATGGGGATGGTGATGTCATTTCACAAGAAAATCCAAATTAATTCCGAACCCAGGCTTTGAATATTCAAATTACCACTTCCTGGTCTGTTTGTATGCCTGCATGTGTATGTGTATATCTCAAAAACTAAAAAATGTACAATTCTCTAATTTAATACAGTGGGATTCCATACGTTATTCGTATTTCAGTCTAATTGGTACAAATTTGCCGTTCCCAAAGAAAATCCCGATAACTGGCATTTCAGTGTCCTCAGTGATTTGTATTATTTTGATGCTCGAAGTCACTTAGAACGTCTTCTAATTCGTATTTGCAGCCTAAAAATCTCGTTAATTCGTTCTGTTTTCAAGCGGGAGAAGTTCTTCTCGTTTATTCGTTTTACTTTTCACTGAAGAGAAATGAGGAGAGCAGAGAGGCAAATTGAGATACTTTTCCTCATTTTTGAAGTTTAATGTTTCGTTTTTTATTTATTTCCAGTTTATATGAGAACGGCGATAGTGGCGATTACGTAACGGCGCCTAAACGAATTCCACCAGCAACGCCAACATTACTCTATCCATCAGCGCCGTTACCACCGTTAAGTCACTTCCATCCTGGTGCTGAGCTCGCTTATAATCCGTACGCCCCGCCACCACCGCAACCTCCACCTCCTCCGCCACCGGCACATCAACACGCAACACATGCCGATGAAGAATGGAAAAACATTCATGTGGTAATTATTTTGCCACTTTATATATATATTATGTATCTTTTATAAAAGCATAGAAATATATAAATATAGGCTAGACATAGGCAATCTATATCGGCTGTTAGACTAGCCTGCCATCTATTGCAAGAATGCTGAACTAATTTGACATTTGATTTTTAAATAAATCATCTAAGCTTATTTTAAAAATTTCTTAATTAATATATGATTAATAATAACAATAAATTCATTTTTAAATTTAAAAAAATTAAAGATTATTGGGACAGATTGTTTTTTTGTATTTGCTTGATAACAAAAAAATTAATTACGAAAATTTTTTAATAAGTCAATAAAAAAATTATAGCTCGATGTCCCAATAATCTCATATGAATTTAAT
>JAKCPI010003509.1:0-44512 GCA_023213315.1 Euborellia annulipes
AAGAATATTTAAAGATGAAAATAACTAAAAAACTCCTCGGAGAGAAAAAGAGAGATAATGGAGGATAATATCATAGAATTTTATTAAAATTATTCTTTTTATTTGCTCCTTGAACGCAAATGAAAAAAAAAAAAAAAATGATTTCTTGGGAATAATTTTGAAGTAAAGGACCTGAGAATAAAAGCCAGCATTTGATGGCATTTATTCCCCGGCCCTTCCATTCTTCCAATTTCTATGTTTCTCCCAATACTAAACACTCGCCTCCATATTTCAGTCCAATTGCTTTGGTGTTTAGTCTCTATACTAATTGATCTGGTCGAGGGTTAGCATCCCGTCCCAGGCGAATTCAATTGAATTGGATACCAATCTATTGAAATAAATATGGACGGGGTCAAAATGGCCTGAGATGCCGAAAAAGACCTTTTTTTTTTTTATAAACACCTTTTTCCTCATTCACACAAACATCACACACAGTATTTTCGGCAACTTAGGCCATATAAGACTTTTAACGATAACCGTTGTAATGAATATATCTATTGGGGGTTCAGTCATTTTCTATTTAAGCCATTTGGTATCCAAATGGCTTAAATAAAATCATCGGACTGCCTGGGGTCCGATCCCGTGACGTTCGGTATAGAAGATAGGCTCGCTACTGGGGTTTGGACACCGGTGGAAACCGAAACCGGTAAACCGGTTTTTTGGCTAATTTTCAAAAACCGAAAAACCGAGTTTTTCCCGAAAAACCGAATTCGGTTTTCCTTCTTAAATCTTTTCTTCAATAATAGGCCTACTTGTATTCAAATTATAAATTAGCCCGTTACCCATGTCTCAGATAGAAGACATTATCTTCTAGTGGCTTGGGGTTTCGTGTTTTCGGCTTCCCGTCCCAAGAGAGAAAAATTTATTTCATTTGAATTGGCTAACAATCATTTAAAATAAATAGGTATAGGGTATAAATGGCCCTAGATGCCGAATTTTCCAATACTTAAATAATCTATATATAATAATAGCGGAGTGTCTGTCTGTCGATCCGTCCGTCTCTCTTGCTCTGTTTGTCCAACTTTCCGTTGGAATGACGAAATTTTGTAGTCCTATAGAGGACGTTATGGAGATTCCAGGAAAAAATACTCGGGTCCCGATATTCTTACAATTTTTTTTTTTTAAACATTCACACTTTTTTCTCATTCACACTCACACCACATTCACTCAGTCTTTTCGGCAACTTAGGCCATATAAGACTTTACGATAACCGTTATATATGAGATAATATCTATTGGGGGTCCAGGCATTTATATTTAAGCCATTTCTACAATTTTTAAATTACTTATTAATATAACAAAATTTAAATTACTTCCACCCTAGAGCCTCCTGCATCCGACTCGGACCCACCAACGGCGGACCCTCAACTTTTCTGAATAATAATTTGGCGTAATTTTTTTACTTTTTTTTTATAACAACTTGTTTCAGACAATATAATAACCAAAGTACGAAAATTTAAAATTTAAAGTAAAAATAATTTTTTTTTTTAAGGTCTTTTTCGGCACCTAAGGCCATTTAAACCCCATCTCTATTTATTTCAAATTATTTGCAGTCAATTCAAATGAAATAAATTTTTCTCGCTTGGGACTGGAAGCGAACCAGGGACCCCGGCACTAGAAACTAATGTATTCTCTCCGAGCAACGGGCCACGGGCAAAAATAAATTAATTATATAACAATTTTTATTATTTTTTCATTTGGGAGATTTTATTTACTATAATTAATTAAGGAGAAATAAAACTCAATGCTTTCTAATGGGAAATTTTTTGAGCTACCCCATTTGAGGATTTGGATTCCTCTATAAAGGTGCAATTCCAAGGGAAAGCTGAATGTGACAGACAAATATAATGAATGCTCATATGAGGCACAAATCGCCTCAGAGCATTTTCTATTATAAATAAATAAATGAATAAATAAATAAATTACAAACTAAAAATGTGGTGTGACAAGCACAGAATTCAACTTTCAATCACCGTAGATAAGAGAAAGTAATGTGCTTAGCGGTCAGTCACACCAGATTTTTTATTAACAAATGCGGTGTTATTTTATAGCATAGTGACATAATGGTGTACCCGATATAGGTAGGACGCGCTCAACATTCAACAACTTTCAATGAAACAAACCTATTTAAATATGTTGAATTTTTAATGTTCGCTCCTCGCCTTGTCTCGAGATGCGGGGTCGGCGGACCTCAATCTTTCCCTCCAACCCTATCATTCGTTTTTACGACCTGAAGAAATAGGACAGGCCGGCCTGTCGCACGGTCTGACACCTGTTGAAAAGAGGAAGGAAGAGACAGACATTTAAAGAACTGAAGGACTGCCTGTCCCAGCTCGGACAGCTCGCGGTCGCCATCCACGTACCCACAAGATGTGGGCCCCTGAGCAAAAATATGTTGAATTTTTAATAAATATCAGTATACATCGCTCTTTAAATAAATGACATTTTAAATAAGATAAAAAGAAAACCTAGAAAAAAACACTTGCTTTGTTTAATTAATCTTTCTTTTCTTTTTTTTTTAAACAAAAAAAGAGATAATTTCCTTCCGGTTTATAATAAAAAAGGAGGAAAAAAAAAGATGTTAACGAGAGAGTGTTAAAAAGAAATGAACATTTGTAATTAAAAACAAAATAAAAGGATTCACTTTCCCTTGATGATTCAACAATGAAATTTCACTCCCTTTCTTGATTGGCTGATTATTGCACAAAACTTAACATTTTAATGAGTCTCTTTGGGAGTGTCCCGCCTGCCGCCTGCCTGCTCCGATTACTCAGGAAGAACAACGTCTAATTATTAATTAATCATAATATAAAAATTATGAAATTTAATTGCTTAAATCTTTTTTAAAATACTCTGGAGTGAATCATAAAAAAAAAGAAAATTTAATTATATAACAAATTTTATTATTTTTCATTTGAGAGATTTTATTATTACTAGCCGCGCCCATTTCGCACCTAGCCGGGGGGACCGCCCGCCATCTAGCCTGCGGCGGACCCTCGCCTTCTGCTTGAGGATTTGTTTACATTCATGGAATACACAAATGCAAAGAATACATAAATATTTCTCTATACATTTCCTATGGGAGAAATCGTAACTTTAAGAATTAATAACTCAAAAAGTTATGGGAATTTCGGGATGAAAATAATTTTCCTGTAATCCCGAGAAGGTCCTCTTTATGCTTATAAAAATTTCATTTCAAAATTTCAACGGGAAGTTGCCTAAATAGAGCGTGACAGACAGACAGACAGACGGACATTAGTGAATTATATATATAGATAATTAATTGTACTTAATTGCGAGATGGAACTCAATGGTTTCCTATATGTATTTTTCGAGCGTCCCCATTTGGGGATTTGAGGCACTTCATAACGTCAAAACGAGAATTTGATTAAACAGCGTGACAGACCGACATATAGATAGTTATTTTCATCCCAATTCGCACCCCCTTTTATAAAAAGCTCTGACTATCGTGCATACTCAAAGGAATTGCATTGTTGTAATATAGAAGAGGAAAATATTTTTTTTTGTCAAATAACACCCCCCCCCCCACACTTACTGACATATATAATATAATAACCGAAAGAGAGAGAGAAAATTTCTGATTTTTTTTTTTTTTTTTCAATTTTTAAAATGGAATTTTTTTCATTACGTTATTCATTTTCATAAAAGCACAGATGGAGAGGGAAGGGCGGAGGGGTTTTTTTCTTTTATTTATAATAATATACACGTACCTTTGAAATTTAAACTATAGAAATTTTTTTTTATTATTATTATTGACAATTGTGATTTATTTATTAGAAAAAAATATTTTTTTTTTTTGAAATTACGACTTAAAATAATGGATGAAATATTTGAAGTGTTAATACCAGGGGAGGCGATTGGAAATTATATTTGGCACAGGGAAGCTAAGTAATTATTTTTTTACATATGCCTAATTAAATGTTATCTCTCTTTTCAGAGGGCTTGCTGGTGTAGCGAGCTAGGGTGTCGGCTTTCTACAAAGTAGAGAGTTGACATAGGTACTTGGCTTAAGTATAAAATTTGAGTACCGGGAGTTTTTTCGTTTTTTGAGTAATTCCCATTAACCCATATGTTTGGATATTTCACTTGAAATCAATTTAATTTATTGTGAAAAAATCTTAAATTTCAAGAAGATCGATTCCAGTTAAAATATCAAAACATAATGTTTATGTAAATTTCTCTGAAAGAGATTTTATTGCTTTTAAATGCCCGTTTTATTGCTTTTCTTGAAATTGCCATTAAAAGGAGGCGATTCCCTTTTAGCTTGAATTTGACGTCATTTTCACAATCATTTGAATGAATTTCAACTGAAATATCAAAAAGTGTGGATTAAATTAAATAGCTCAATAAGGAATGAACTCTCGATACTCAAATTTTATACTTTAGCTAAGGATTCATGTCCCAAGCATGGGCAGGAATTTCATTCCAATCGACTAAAAAGTACTAGTACTTTACTGATGTACTTTTTCATTTTATTATTTTATCACAATTGCCGAAAAAGACTTTAAACAAATTTAAAAAAAATATATCTACCCGAGCGTAAGCATAAGATGTTTTGTAATTTTGTTGCCTATTATTCGAATAGAATGGTCGAATTTATATTTTCATGGATCATCAACTTTTTTTTATTTACCCATGCTTTGCGTTAATCAATCACAGCTATCGTAACAACAATTCTGTTAATGAGCCTTTAAATATGGCCTCGCCCTTGTCCATTCATGGGCTCCACTTCTTGAGTCTTCGGCATTTTCAGGACTTGGCTCCTCTACTCTCTTGTTAAATAGCCTAAATTTGTTCACGAGGAATAAAGCCCTCTCGAAGTTTTCCGATCAATTCTTATACAGCAATATTTGGTAGTCCGATTATTCCTATTTCCAGCTAATTCGTACAAATTTGCCGGTTTTCAAGAGGAAATCCCGATAAGTGTTATAAAAACAATGCATTTCAGTCCCCTCGCTGATTCGTATTATTTGTATGCTCGAGGTCACTTAAAACGTCTTCTAATTCGTATTTGCACCTTAAAGAGCTCGTTATATCGTTCTGTTTTTCAAGAGGGGGAGCTAGAGAGGCAAATTCTTTTCGTTCATTCGTAATCTCTTAACTGAAAAGGAAATTAGGAGAGGAAAGAGGCAAATTGAGCTTCTCTGACATTTTACTTTCTCTTACCTCTATATATGTTTATATATATTCAAGTCAAAAATTCGATGTCGAGATTTTGATGGATATACACTTTTTGAGGTCCCCTGGATCCAAAAAAGTGGTTTTCGCGACATGGTCATGTCTGTCTGTCTGTGTGTGTTCAATTTTAAGCTAGAAGGAATTGAGCTACGAGGTTTTAAATTTTACCTATTTAAGTTGGGCACCCCTCTTGGAACGAGGCCGGAAAGCATAGGCAAAATTAGCCAAAGAGTACTAGTACTTTACTGATGCACCTGGTTTCAGTTTTTTTTCTTTGATTTTTCTCAAAATTCGCTATAACATTTTTGATTAAAATTCAAAAATCAATTATTTTTTAGATGCTCTTTAAAGGGTATATTCTCATTTGCTCTCAAAATTGTTTGAAGCACTTTATTCCCGATCTTGTATTTTTTTTAAACACTTTTTCCCATTCACACACCCATACACGCAGTCTTTTTGGCAAATTAGGCCATACAAGACTTTATAGGATAATCGTTATTATGAAAATATATATATTGGGTTCCAGGCATTCTTGTTTAAAGGAGTCCAAAGGGTTTAAATAAAATCATCGGACTGCCTGGGATCCGAACCCTCGACCCTTGGTATACAAGGCAGGCGCGCTACCTTACTCTTGTACTTAATTAAAAGGAAAGATAGGAGAAATAGTTGCCATGGTAACAAAATATAAATTGTATTACTTTTTGAATTTTAATATGCCCTCGGGGCTTGGCGTAGAGGTTGGCGTGCTAACCTCGTATAACAAACATCGCGGGTTCGGACCCCAGGCAGTCCGATGATTTTATTTAAGGCAATTGGATACCAAATGGCTTAAATAAGAATGCCTGGACCCCAATAAATATATTTATATATAACGGTTATCGTTTAAAGTCTTAAATGGCCTGAGTTGCCGAAAAGGCTATGAATGAGAAAAGTGAGTGTTTTTTAATAAAAAAAATTTAATATATAGATCTATACGTATCAACAGAAACTAAATATATCTCGACACAAAAAGGTGACAAGCACAGAACACGACTTTCGATTACCGAAGGTAAGAGAAAGTTGTGTTCTGTGCTTGTCACACCAGATTTTTTTCCCTTTCCTTTCTACAATTCAGTTTTCGCATTGAAACGTCCCGATAATTCCTACCCAACAGTCAGTCCCGTGTCCATCTGAATTATCGGTATTCTAGTGTAATTGACAAGATGAGATGCGGAAGGAAGTAGTCTCTATTGAATAAATTAGCTCCTTTCAACATGACGTTTCGGCCGTATTCAGTTGTCTAAGCCAGTGCTTCCCAACCTTTTTATTGTCGCGGACCGGTCAACGTTTGATAATTTTATCGCAGTCCGCTGAGGGTAGAAAAAATTTGGAGAGGGATTCTTTAATAAAAGTCTTACGATTTTTTTAATTCTTTTTTTGGTTGTTATTAATAATAATAATAATAAAAAAAAAAAGATAAATTTTACGAGAAAATTAAATTCAATGATTGATTATCAGTGTTGACATATTGTGGCTTTTGTCGAATCATTTTCTAATGGGTCTCTTAAAGCGTTTTAGGAGCCGAGAGAGAGAGAGAGAGAGAGAGAGACCCCTGGTAAGCATACATAAACCATTTATCGAACGAAAACCAAGTCCACTTGAGCCCCCTCTCTCTCTCTCACTCACTCAACCCCCACCCCCATTTGCTTTTACTATACACCCCCACAAAACAGCGTTATCGTCGCCTTCAGCCCTTCCTTTATTCCTCCTCCTCCTACTCATAAACAATAAATTAACAGTGAAAAATTAAAGTTCACCAATCGGAATAAATAAACTCTTCTTCTAACCACTTGGGGGTAAAATATGTTTCTCATTATTCCATTTAGTTCTCAAAATAAATAATTCTATTTTTTTTTTTTTTATAACGTAAGGAGCTAAAAAAATAATTGATATTCAGGTCTATTCTCTAAAAACAGGAGTTAAAATTTAACATCATTAATTGAGTGTTAAAAAGTAAAGTAATAACACCAGCGTTAAAAATGCTATTCGCTAAACCAAGTTTTAACGGTGGTATTAACATTTTATCTTTTAGCACCATGTGTTAACGATCTATCAGGTCTATTCTCTAAAAACAGGCGTTAAAATTTAACATCATTAATTGATATGTAGGAGTTATAAGCTGGTAGTTCAACCAGGATAGGTGAGATCTAGGAGAAAATTCGCAGCTAGTTATATTTCATTATTTTTATTCCCATTATGTTGACGTTTCGATCCCGGTTTGGATCATCCTCAGGACTAATGTACATAATAAAATAATGAAATATAACTAGTTGTGAATTTTCTTCTTTCTCCCCTCCCTCATCATTAATTAGTGTTAAAAAGTAAAGTAATTACACCGGCGTTAAAAAATGCTATTCGCTAAACGGTGACGTTAACATTTTACCTTTTAGCACCAGGTGTTAACGATTCATCAGGTCTATTTTCTAAAAACAGACGTTAAAATTTAAAATCAACAAATGGGGGTAAAAGTAATGTAAAATCAGCGTTAAAAAATGCTATTCTCTTAAACAAAGTTTTAACAACGACGTTAACATGTTGCTTTTATTTCATCAAAATCATAACCTTATTTTTTAGATTAAAGACGCCATTTTTATTTGAAATACGACGTTAAAATATTAAAGGCACCCCGTAGGCAGAATAGCTATTTGAACAGAAGTGTTAAAATGAAAATGTGATGTTAAAGGATGGGAGAAAGGCTGTTGTGTTGTTGTGTGCCTCAAACTCTGGGAGAACTGATTGTTCAATCTATAGTCAGCGTTAAAAAATGCTATTCTCCTAAACAAAGTTTTAACACGATGTTAACATTTTTTATTCAGGTCAAAATGCATGAATATGGTTAAATATTAAAGCCATTAATTTTGAAGAAGAGAATAAATTTGAGGCAAGGAGGTGTTAAAATGAATTAACGCTGATTTCAGATGTTAAAAGTTAACTTTTGTGCTTAAGTAACAGACCTGATTATTCTATATAACTGTTATTTAGAAGCAGGATTGCTAAAAATTATACAGGGTGTAACAAAAGTAGTGACGAATACTGAAAAGCGTTAAAGAAGAGTTATGTCTCCCGAGGGACCAGATAACGTTAATGAATTAAGGAAAAAATACAAGAAAAAGTTTTTTTATTTTTTATTAACTTATAAAGAATTCATTACACATCCATTTGTCAGAGCAGCAAACAAACTACGTGCTGAGATCAAGTTGTTGAAATTCTAAGACAAAAGAAATAATTCCAGTTTACAAGTTTGATAAGGGATTAGGAGAATTATTTTATGATTTCTTCAGCGGGGTCATTTAAGCCCTTCCCCTCCCCCGGTCCCCCTCCTTTTTTAAATTTTATAAAATATTTCAAAAAATATACCTATATATACAGGTATATAAGTGTAAAAAATTAATTTAATTAAATACCTTTTAGCCAAATTTGATATCTGTTTGTAAGTAAATTTTAAGAACCCCCCTCACCCCACCCCAAGAAATTCCTACCTCCATTTCTACCAAATGCTCACAAAATCACTATAATAAAAATTTTAAAATTGTTAAAAAGAAATTTTTAAAATTTCATGGGGTTGGGAGTCATTAGTCCCCGCTTCTGACGTTAATATTACTTAAATACCGGTATTTATAAATACGGTATGCATTACAAATATATATTTTTTTTAATTGCGACCAGCAAAGAATTTTATATGACTCAAACGCTAGCTTTCTAGCTTCTTAGGGCCGGTTGCTTCATCCTGGGTGAGTTTGTTAGCCCCGGGCTAAATGGCTTTTTTTTGTAATGCAGAAACCCTCTTCCGGGGGAACAAATCATGTTCTGTTTGTGAAGTTTGCAACTCCATTAAGGCATCTTATAAAAATTATTAAAAATAAAAATTGATATTATCACCCATAATTTAAATAAATATTATTAATATACATTTAAATATAAGAATTTAATTTTTTTTTTTGCTAAAATTTGAAAATTTTCAAAAAAATAAACAAGATTTATTAGTTTTCACATAACAATTAGTCAATTGTTCCAATCTTCACAACTATTTTGACAAATTGCCAGCTGTGTGGCTCAAATAAAGATAATTTCAAAAAGAAATATACCTTTTATTTTCACCTAACAAGAAGTAATATCAACTGAAAATATTCATATAAATATTTAATATCAATTTGCATTCAATTTGAAAACAAATAGTTTTATTAACAAGACATGTGCAATGCCTTAGATGAAGTTAGGAGAATATTCAACAACTTGCAATATATCCTGGATATACGAGTATAATCCTGATTGACATAAAATGAATAATAACAAAAAAACGGTAGATTCCATATTGCATTTATATTATTTTTTACATTTATATTGGTGAAGTTAGAATGCTTGAGTTCATAATACATGTTCGTACGTGTCAACCCAGGGCTAAATCTTAGCCCCGACTTTGGGCCTGGGCTAACTTTAGCCCGGACCTTGGCTCCAATTCCCCATATATCTATATGAAATTACTCAAAAGTGAGGTTAACTCAGGGCTAAATATGGCGACGAGATCTGATGCAAGCGGGCCCTAGCCTATAACATATTTTATAAAATATACAACATTTCATCATTTTATTGATAAAATAAGTAGAATATAAGGTAAAATAACAAATATATGTACTTCTAGAATACTTCTTTTAGCAATAAAATGATGAAATATCGTATATTTTACTATAAAAATAAAACTGAAGTGGGTTTCTGCAC
Source organism: Euborellia annulipes (assembly GCA_023213315.1). Lineage (NCBI taxonomy): Eukaryota > Metazoa > Arthropoda > Insecta > Dermaptera > Anisolabididae > Euborellia > Euborellia annulipes. The sequence goes on from JAKCPI010003509.1 coordinate 9,993, forward strand.
TACAAAAAAAGTCGGGGCTAACAAGCTCACCCAGGATGAAGCAACCGGCCCTTAGATAACTAAATGAACTCTGACTAAACCTAAATGAATTAGGCGGCAAGTGTTTGTTAGTAACGCACGCTATTTAGAAAAATTTCGTGAGATGATTTTCAACAGAATGTGTTGAAAATAATTGAAAACCGACCCTTGGTCGATTTGACCAACTTCTCGTTAAAATCTCTCAAGCTTTATATAAGTAAAATATTCGTAAAATCTTTCTCTTATATAGAGCACATTATGGAGAGTCCTGGAAAAATACTCGACTCCCCAAATTCTCAAAAGGGGAAGCGCAAAAATCCAGACAATTTACCCATTGGAAAGCATTGAGTTTTCTCTTGGCTTATGAAAAATTGCAACTAAAACGAATTAAAATTAATTCCACCTCTTAATTTGCCTGATGGTAAAATTGCCACTACCCCATTTGAAAAAGCCCAAATCTTTGCTTCTCTCTTCGCATCCAATTCTACTATTGACGATAAAGCCAATAGTCGCGATCCTCCGACCCAGCATTCCAATCAAAATTTCAATGAATAAAATTCATTTTAGGGATAAACTAATTAAAAAGGTTATTAAGGAGCTAGTAATCGACAAATCTCCAGGCCCTGACGGTATTCCCCCCATCGTCATTAAAAAATGTTCCCCTGAACTGGTCCCAATATTATCCAGGTTGTTCAACCTCTCATTTTCCTCGGGACATTTTCCCGACTCTTGGAAATTGGCAAATATTCAACCCATTCCCAAAAAAGGTGACTCCTCTCTTCCCAGCAACTATCGCCCAATCGCAATAACCTCCATACTATCCAAAATTATGGAAAAAGCCCTCAACATTCAAATTTTAAATCATCTGGAACATTGCGGAATGATGAATGATAGGCAATATGGTTTCAGGCATGCTCGATCGACTGGGGATATTTTGAGCTTTGTCACACACCTCTGGAACAAAGCCATGGAAATGAAAGGGGAAACTATTGCAGTTGCTCTTGACATTTCGAAGGCTTTCGATCAGGTATGGCATAAAAATCTTTATGCTAAACTTCCATCTTTTGGCCTATCCTCTGAGCTGTGCCAGTGGATCAAGAGCTTTCTAACGGAGCGAAAGATCTCGGTTGTAGTCGACGGTGTGTCTTCTATTCCGCATTCAATCAACGCAGGTGTTCCCCAGGGTTCTGTCCTCTCTCCCACCCTATTCCTTATGTACATTAACGATCTCATGGGAGTAACCTCCAACCCAATTCATTGCTTTGCTGATGACAGTACCCTGCACTCAGTCAGGACTGGTGAAGCCTCATCCACTGGTCGTCTGGGGGCTGTGTCGTCGATAAATGATGATCTTGGTCTCTTGGAGGAATGGGGAAACCTCAATCAAGTAAAATTCAATTCCCTAAAAACCCAATGTTGTTTAATTTCTAGACAAAAAAATAGGATTTGCCCTCCCCTTATTTACAGCAATAATAGCCTCGAGTTCAAAGATTCATTTTCTGTTCTGGGAGTGACAGTTACATCTGATCTCTCCTGGAGCAACCACATCTCTTCTGTGGTTAAATCTACCGCAAGGAAATTGGGTTTCCTATTCAAAACGAAGCGTTACTTTTCCTCCCAACAACTCCTAATCCTCTATAAAGCCCAAATTCGGCCGTGTCTTGAATATTGTTCCCACCTTTGGCGAGGGGCGTCAAAAGACGCTCTCTCCTCCTTGGAAGCCATACAGAGGCGTGCAATTAGATTGATAGGTGATTCTACCCTTACTGCATCCCTACAGTCGCTAGATCATAGAAGAAGAGTATCTTCACTATCTCTCTTCTACAGGTATTACCATGGTCAATGCTCTGCCGAATTAAAATCAATTATCCCACCCAATGCAACATATTCACGGAACACAAGAGAGGCATCTTCCCAGCATCCCTATGCTGTTCAGATCACGACTAACAGAACAAATCAATTTCATTCTTCCTTTGTCCCCATGACCTCCCGTGATTGGAACAAGCTCCCTGCGTCTATCTTCCCCAAAACCTACAATCTTCAGACTTTCAAGTCTAACCTCAACAGACATCTTCTCAGTTCCCGCAGTTGAGTTTCCCCTTTATGCTTCTCCTTTTGTTTTTATTTTCTTCCTGGCTGCATGTGACTATTGGTCATTATAGGTCTTCGGACCTTATGCACCCATTCCAAAAAAAAAAAAAAAAAAAAAAAAAAAAAAAAAAAAAAAAAAAAAATTAAATTAATAATTAAATCAGCTGGAGGGCGTCCGGGGGGGGGGGAGCGGGCAACAAGGGCGGATCCAGAGATCTTCTCGGGGGGGGGTAATATGGTGTGACTCGTCCCACAGCACACTATTTTTTCTTAATTTCAGTAATTTAAAGACGCATTCTGTACTTGTTTGCCAGTATTAATTTTTAAAATTTTACGTTAAAAATAAATTTTTTTGCGGAAAAGAAGGTATTTTTTTCAAATCTCGGGGGGGGGTAATTACCCCCTTACCCCCCCTTGTATCCGCCCTTGGCGGGCAATTCTATTAGAAAGCTTTAGGGTCTATCTCGCAATTTAATTCATAATAATCTATCTATCTTCTATATAAATAAAAATGTAAATGTTCGTTTGTATGTGACCGATGATCTCCGAAAATACTGGACCGATTGCTTTTAAATTTTGGCACAACCTTCCATGTGATTATGAGCGTGTTTTTATATACTTTTTATTAAAAATCATTTATTTCTTTATCTAAAAAAATAGGATTTAAGGTCTTTTTAACATACTTTTCTTTGAAATATTTATATTTCATTACCATGGCAACTATTTCTAATATTTATATTTTGTTACCATGACACCCATTTCCATTTAAGGGGGGGGGGGGGTTTCTCTAATACCCGTATTCATAGTCGTTCATTGAGGAAGATGGAATCCTTATATCTATACATTTATAAAGGCATAAGGATTCCTTGTTCCTCAAGCAATGACTATGAATTAGACATGGGTGATACTGTATCAATCTGATATTTTGTATCAGGTAGGAAAAAGTAACAGGTACACATAATGGGTACGAGCAAAAAATATCAGGTATTTAAATACCAAAGTAAAAATCAGATAACTTATTTATTAAAAAAAAAATATATATTTTTTCATTTCTGCTCTCTTTTTTAAAGTGAAGAAAAGAGAAATAATGTATAAGTAATAATTAGATTTGTATTTAATTATTATAGGGCCTAGTGAGAAAAGTAGAGTAAAAAATGTAAAAATGATTCGGAATGACGTTCGAAAAGCGCGCCAGAGCTAGCAAAATTGCCCTGTCAGGAGCAGGGCCGGAACTAGGAGATTTTTAGGGGGGCAAAATTTAATTTGCCGCCCCCTCCTTAAAATTTTTCTGCGAAATTTTTTTTTTTTCGCGGAACCAAATTTTCCCGTCCGAAAAAATATTTTACCTTTTTTTTAGAGACGCAAATTTGCCGCCCCCTGATATCTGCCGCCCGGGGCACGTGCACCCACTGCCCCCCTAGATCCGGCCCTGGTCAGGAGAGAAGAGACGGGGCAGGCCGTCGCGAGTTGAGGGTCGCAAGAGAGAAGGAATGAGAGAGCAGGCGCAACGAAAACTGTATCGGGTAAGGAACGACGCTCTAAAGTGAAAAGCAAGTATTTGATCAATGCGCAAGCGCGAGATATCAGGTACGAGTGAGAAAGGAATACGCGTCCTGTTCAGGTTCAGTCGAGTATGCCCGAGTTGTTGATACTCAAATAACAGATACAAAAAGTATATGTTATTTGCTCGGTATTCGTTTCTCACTCGAACCTGATATCTCGCTCGCGCTTGCGCATTGATCAAATACTTGCTTTTCACTTTAGAGCTTCGTTCCTTACCCGATACAGTTTTCGTTGCGCCTGCTCTCTCATTCCTTCTCTCTTGCGACCCTCAACTCGCGACGCCCCGCCCCCGCCCCGTCTCTTCTCTCCTGACAGGGCAATTTCGCTAGCTCTGGCGCGCTTTTCGAACGTCATTCCGAATCATTTTTACATTTTTTACTCTACTTTTCTCACTAGGCCCTATAATAATTAAATACAAATCTAATTATTACTTATACATTATTTCTCTTTTCTTCACTTTAAGAAAGAGAGCAGAAATGAAAAAAATATATTTTTTTTTAATAAATAAGTTATCTGATTTTTACTTTGAAACTATTTTTTTTTTTTATATATAAAAACATTAATTAAAAAAATAAAAATATATGTAACTGTGAATTGAAATACATAATGAATAGAATTACAAATTAAATTTCGTTCGCCGGCACAGAAATTTGTTAATTATTTTTCTAATGCAGTATATAAATTGACATTTTAAATTTGGAGACATGTCAGTTCACTCAGTTTGGAAAACTCTTTAGTAATGAATAATTATGAGTTTGTTCTCAACACAAGAATAAATAGGGTAGAAAACATTTGAAAAAATGTTAGACACGTTGTTATTGACTTGAATTAATGTAAAGTTAGCGTTGCTGGGTGAAATTTGTTTCGGGTACAAAAGTATCAGGTAAAAATATCGGGTCAGAACAAGTACCTGTAACAGCTGGTACCTGGTACAGCAAAATCGAGTAACGACCCATGTCTAGTCGAGATATATTTAGTTTCCCATAGCACCTTAGTTTCAAACTTGCATTTTAAATGTTGATTACTTGAAATAAACTATGGTTATTTTTCAAAATTTTAATCTCATATTTGGACATTTTATACACAATATAGAATCGTAAATAAATACAAAATTTCATAAGAATTGGAAAAAAAAATTTTAAATGCGTAAAAAGTTTCAAAGGGGACCCCCTTTTGAATCGAAATTAACATACAAATCCCTATAGGAAATTAACATTAGGCCTATGAGAGAAGGCGGAGAGACAGGCGATAATGTTTGCAAGTGAGAGAGAGAGAGAGAGAGTGATATATGTTTTCCCGGAAACAATTAAAGACAGAAAAAATAAAATAAAAATAAATGGGAATTTAAAAATAATTGATTTTTAATCTAATAAAAAGAAAAAGATTTAAATTCCGTTACCATGGCAACCATTTCTATCTTTCCTATGAAGAACAAGAGTAAAGTGGTCTTCAGAAGATTTCAACGGCAAAATGAGAATATACATTTTAAAGAGCATCTAAAAAATAGTTGATTTATGAATTTAAAAAAAAATCCTTGGAGGGAATTTTGAGAAAATCGAAAAAAACTGAAAAAAGTACATCAGTAAAGTACTAGTACTTTTTGGCCGATTTTGTTCAAAAGCTTATTTTGAGATTCTTCAAAGGTACCTAAGTTAAATATAAAATTTCAATCCGGTAGCTCAATTCCTTCATGCTAAAAATCTGTCCACACATACAGACGCACGCACACACACACACACACACAGACCAATTTGCGGGACCCACTTTTTTTGGACTCAGGGGACCTCAAAACATGTATATCCATCAAAATCTCGACATCGAATTTTTGACATGATCGCAATACTTTCTCTCTCTATATATTTCATATATAGGCTAAGAGAAAGTAAAAAAAGTATCGATACTTGTACTTGGTATCGTATCGAAAGGAAAGTATCGGACGAAAAGTATCGATACCAGTAGGTATCGAGTATTTTTTAAAGTATGAGTATTTTTCCTCTTTTTTTTAAGTTTTTTCGGCATCTTAGGCTCCTGACGTCGTTCAAAGGGCCCAACGGAAGATTAATGGGGTATACTGGTGTTTAAAAAAATCTTGAAAATTCAAAATAAGAACAGTTTTAGAGCACATTTTCTATTAAAATTTTTTTTTTCTCAATATATCTAAAACTGTGCCTGATGGAAAAATTCTAACTACATATCTGAATTCACTATAAACAAAATATACTAAATTCACTAATCAGATTTCTTGTGAAGAAAACCTTGTCGACCAGTATTTTTATTAGTTTATATATTGGCCTTTCTATGTAATATTTGAGCACTTTTAAATTTAGTAAATACAGTTTGCAATAATACAAAAAAAAATTAAATTAGAAATTTAATGTTATTAAATGAAAGGGTTTTTATTAAAAAGTATCAAATTTTCGATTATTAATAAATAATTATTATGAATATGATGGAATAAAGTCTATCCCACAAATATCGACTATCTGTTATATATCAACTTACTATTTATATCAAGAGAAAAAAGAATATGAGATATTCTTTGGCAGAATCGCAATTAAAATATTTATATAACGTTTAAAGTCTGTCTATATGGCCTAAGATGCCGAAAAAACTTAAAAAAAAAATTGTTTTTGAATGAGTAATACTCATTCGATACCGGCAATCAAGTACTCATATGAGTAAAGTATCGAAAGAAAAGTATCGAGTAAAAAAAGTACTAGTATCGAAACAAAAGTATCGATACCAGGAAGTATCGATACTTTTTTCGTGTCCCTATTCATGGGACGGTGGATATTCGAAATTTAATGTTTTTAATTTAACTCGAAGAAAGATTTTTTTTTTAAATCTTCCACAGGGAACAAATTGTTAAATAATATAAAATTGTTAGAGAGATGAATAGCTGAATCAATATGAAGTACAGTGGTTCCCAACCGGTGTGCCCCGGCACCCAAGGGTGCCGCGAGAATGCCTAAGGGGTGCCGTGAGATATTTAGAGAAAAAAATAATAAAGTTTTGCTAAAAAAGGTCAAATGATTTTCACGCAAGGGAAAAAATTTTCCCTAGGGCAGAAAAAATTTCGTTTTGATAGGGGAAAAAAAGAAGGGTGCCGCTAGTGAGTAATATTATTCTCAACGCACCTTTGGGGTGCCGTGGACTTCAAAAGGTTGGGAAACGCTGATGTAGTAGAATAAATAAAAGGCCAAGCAGCTATGTTTATTTATTATAGAACCCAGAACGACGTTTCGGTCGAGTATGCGACCATCTTCATGGCTAGAGTTCACTCATTAGAAAAACCTCTTAAGTTCTTTGACAGACATTTCATAAAATTCATTACAATCTATCAGATATAATGCATTTAGCGCCAAAGTCAATAAAAATTGTTTTCATTTATTTTGACTTTGGTGTTGAATGCATTATATCTGATAGATTGTCATGAATTTTATGAAATGTCTGTCAAGAACTTAAGAGGTTTTTCTAATGAGTGAACTCTAGCCATGAAGATGGTCGCATACTCGACCGAAACGTCTCTCTATGTTCTATAATAAATAAAGAAACATAGCTGCTTGGCCTTTTATTTATTCTACGAATATAAAATTTTCATAGTGTTTACCAACATAAAGCAAGTGCAAATTAATGATTGTCATTTGTTTCGGTGACCTTCTTCAGAAACTAGGACTTATTCAAATAATCATTTAAAAATTGGGTGTGGGCCAGGCAGCGGCAGCCTTGCATTAACTCTGATGGTGGCTCAGACTATGAATTTGTATATTACAAAATATACTATTTACCTTTTTTGCTTGTCTAACAACTGACGGAGGCAGAGTTAAGAATTTTTCAACATCTTTGTAAGTAGAGCGCTATTTATATGAGTTCTTTTGAATGTGATTGATGTGAATTAAAAAAAAGCTTATGGTACGATAATATGTCCTGAAGATGGGTGACGTTTAGACCCGAATAATTCGGGCCGAAAACATGTCTTTTTATTTCATCTTTTTTCTGTATTACGATCTTTCTCTGCATTGTCTTTGATTTAAAAATTTGGTGAATGCTTCAGAGGGTTGGTTTCTCTTTTAATAATTTTTTTTTTTCGTATGGACGTGAGTAGAGCAATTTATTTGTTGATCGATTCGTTAAAATGAGGGCAGATATTAAATTAGATTGTATTAACACAAATCTTGATTATTAGGTTTATTATTTTATTATTAGTGCCTTCTGTGGGCTTCACAGCTAGTCTCCCGCCTGAGACGGACCCTCCACTTTAATGCTTAATTTCTAAAAATCTGGTGTGACTGTCGCACAGCACACAACTTTCTCTTACCTTCGGTAATCGAAAGTTGTGTACTGTGCTTGTCACACCAGATTTTTTGTGTCGACATGTATTTAGTTCCCGGCAGTAGGGAATATTTGAATTCAGATGTAAAATTTATAAGTATGGGAAAATATTTATATTTTGTTACCATGGCAACCATTTCTCCTATCTTTTCTATGGAGTGCAAGAGTAAAGTGGTCTTCAAACAATTTTGAGGGCAAAACGAGAATATACATTTGAAAGAGCATCTAAAAATTAATTGATTTTTGAATTTTAATCAAAATCGTTAGAGCGAATTTTGAGAAAATCGAAAAAAACTGAAAAAGTACATCAGTAAAGTACTAGTACTCTTTGGCCGATTTTGATTAAAAGCTTATTTTTCCGGTCTCGGGGGGTGTTTAACTTATATATAAAATTTCAGCCTCATAGCTCAATTCCTTCATGCTTAAAAGTGAACACAGACACACACACACACCCACCCACCCACCCACCCACCCACCCACACACCCACCCACAGACAGACCATGTCGCGAAAACCACTTTTTTGGATTCAGGGGACCTCAAAACGTGAAGATCCATCAAAATCTCGACATCGAATTTTTGACATGAAACCAATACTTTCTCTCTATATATATATTACATATATACATAGGTAAGAGAAAGTAAAAATTTAGAATTAATTATAATATGTAGTCTAATAGATTTTATAAAGTTTGCCCCACGTTGGGCGCCATTTATAATAGATTTGATGAAGTTTGCCCTAGATTGGGTGCCCTTTATAATAGATGTGATGAAGTTGGCCCTTGATCGGGTGTCATTTATAATAAATATTATGCAGTTAGCTCCAGGATTGGGTGCTATTTATGATGAATTTTCGTTTCCCGTTGCCAAATTGTCGTTGAAGATGGTTGATGGTGGGGGAAGGGTTCACACGCACACACACCAAATGACAACACGAAATTTTTGGGTTAACAATTATTAATTAACACGTAATTGGTTTAATTCTTCTTTAAAATGATACAGTAACAAAATAAATAACGATAAAAATGTATAACAGGTAACAAGTTGTAGAACGTAGAAATATTTTAATTAGAGAAAAAAAACTGGGTCATTAATTAACCAGAAAAAAGTATTAATACATAAGGGTTATGTAATAAAAAAAAATATAACAATATTGACAAGGGCTGTCGAATTAATTTTGCAGGACGCAAAAATATTGTGAATAACCAATGCAACTGTTCAGGACGAGAGTCACAAAGCAATTGAATTGTGCTCGTGTCGTTTGCATGAGGCGACGGAAATTTTATACAAAAGTCGTTAAAAATACGTTAGAAAAATTTTAGAGAAAATAAACGAATTTTCTACTTGAGAAAAATAAATGAATTAGATAAAATAAAAAAATAAAAAATAATATTGAGAAATTAGAATTGGAAATAAAATTAAATTAAAATAATTAATTTGCCGGTTACAGTAGTATATAATACGAGGAGGCTCGTGGCTAATCGGATAAGCTGCGGACTACGAATCTAGAGTTTCGATTACCGAAGGTAAGAGAAAGTTGTGTGCTGTGCGACAGTCACACCAGATTTTTTGTGTCGACATATGTTTTTTCTCCGCTGATATATTAAAATTCAAGATGTAAAATTTATAAATTTGGGAATTTTATATTTTGTTACCATTGGAACCATTTCTCTTAACTTTCCTATGAAGTTCAGGAGTAAAGTGTGCTTCAAACATTTTTGAAGACAAAATGATTTTAAAGACCATCTAAAAAATAATTGATTTTTGAATTTTAATCAAAATCGTTGGAACAAATTTTGAGAAAATCGAAAAAACTAAAAAAGTGCATCAGTAAAGTACTAGTACTTTTTGGCTGATTTAGTTCAAAAGCTTCGTGTCACGTCTCAGGGGGGTACCTAAATTAAATATAAAATTTCAACCTCCTAGCTCTTTTAGTTCCTGAGATATTTTGTTCACAGACAGACAGATAGACCATGTCGCGAGATCCACTTTTTTGGATGCAAGGCATCTCAAACGTGTGTATATCCATCAAATTGTCATCGAATTCTGAAATGAATCCAATATTAGCAAGAAATAGACAGTGCTCCTGTGGTTTTTACTGTTTAATTATTTTTTTAAACTTTTATATACAATTTGCAATAATAATTTAATATTATTACTTTCTCTTACCTATGTATATATGTAATATATATATAGAGAGAAAGTATTGGATTCATGTCAAAAATTCGATGTCGAGATTTTGATGGATCTTCACGTTTTGAGGTCCCCTGAATCCAAAAAAGTGGTTTTCGCGACATGGTCTGTCTGTGGGTGGGTGGGTGGGTGGGTGGGTGTGTCTGTGTTCAATTTTAAGCATGAAGGAATTGAGCTACGAGGTTGAAATTCTATATTTAACTTAAACACCCCCCGGGACCGGAAAAATAAGCTTTTAATCAAAATCGGCCAAAGATTACTAGTACTTTACTGATGTACTTTTTCAGTTTTTTTCGATTTTCTCAAAATTTGCTCCAACGATTTTTTTTTAAATTCAAAAATCAATTATTTTTTAGATGCTCTTTAAAATGTATATTCTCATTTTGCGATTGAAATCTTCTGAAGACCACTTTACTCTTGTATTTCATAGGGAAGATAGGAGAAATGGTTGTCATGGTAACAAAATATAAATATTTTCCCATACTTATAAATTTTGCATCTGAATTCAAATGTTCCGTACTGTCGGGAACTAAATATATGTCGACACAAAAAATCTGGTGTGACAAGCACAGTACACAACTTTCGATTACCGAAGGTAAGAGAAAGTTGTGTGCTGTGCGCCAGTCACACCAGATTTTTATATATTAAATACGTCCAACTAATATCTTTGGAAAGGACAAAATCCCAGGACGAGAAACGATTAAACGTTGTGTGGGGCAAAAGAAATAATTTTTTTTTTCTTCAAACATTTGAAAGTAATATTCCAATGTCATTTAAATATCTAGACCAAAATACCTGGCATTGTATTCAAATAAAGGGGACAATAAGGAAAGAGAGCAAATTTTTTTTTTTTTTTTACCTTCTATTATAAGGCCACTCACAAATGACGTCATTAATTCATTATTTACAGTAATTAAATTTTAATCTATTGCTATGTGCGTGCTTGTGTGTGTACGTGTAGCACACAACGTTCCCCTTACAAGTGAAAGTTGTGTGCTGGCTGTATTTTCACACCAGATTTTTTGTGTCGACATAGATCTAGTTTCCGCCGGTATATTAAAATTCAAGATGTAAAATTTATAAACATGGGAAAATATTTTTATTTTGTTACCATGGCAACCATTTAGCCTATCTTTCCTATGAAGTACAAGAGTAAAGTGTGCTTCAAACAATATTAGGTAAGAGAAGGTAAAAAGCTTATTTTCTTCTTTTTAGAACATTTTTACTTTCTCTTACCTCTATATATGTTAATATATAGAGAGAAAGTATTGAATTCATGTCAAAAATTTTGAAGGAAATACACGTTTTGAGGTACCTTGAATCCAAAAAAGTGGTTTTCTGTCTGCCTCTGTTCGATTTTAAGCACGAAGGAGCTGAAATTTTATATTTAAGTTAAACACCCCCGGGACTGGAAAAATAAGCTTTTGAACAAAATCAGCCAAAGAGTACTAGTACTTTACTGATTCACTTTTTCAGTTTTTTTTCGATTTTCTCAAAATTTGCTCCAACGATTTTTTTTAAAATTCAAAAATCAATTATTTTTTAGATGCTCTTTAGAATGTATATTCTCATTTTGCCATTGAAATCTTCTGAAGACCACTTTACTCTTGTACTCCATAGAAAAGATAGGAGAAATGGTAACAATATATAAATATTTTCCCATACTTATAAATTTTACATCTTGAATTATAACATATCGGCGGAAACTAAATATATGACGACACAAAAAAAACTGGAGTGACAAGCACAGAACACAACTTTCGAATAACGAAGGTAAGAGAAAGTTGTGTGCAGTGCGCCAGTCACACCAGATTTTTTACTTTCTCTTACCCTATATTATATAAAATATATATAGAGAGAAAGTATTATTATCTAATCAAATTTTTAAAATTTTTTTTACATATTTATTAAGAAATCGGTATATTAAATTAAATGATTTATTATTCGATTGTAGGCAAATTTCTCCAATACAATGCAATCAATCATCAAATAGAAATTTTATCTTTCATCTATTATTAATTGTTTAGTGATTTTTATAATGCAAAAAAAAAAAAAAAAAAAAATCTTAATAGTTCCCTGAAAATGACAAATTCGTCTTTTGTTTCTACCTAAAAACTATAAACAAAGAGAACAATAACAAAACCGGAGCATGCCAACAAAAACAAAACACTTTAATAATTACCTACGAGTACATGTCCGTCAGTTTGTCTCGATATTTCTACAATCTATTGAAACGAATTTTTAAGGGGAAGTTGGAGCGAAGGTGTTACACATGTTTTTCCCGATAAGATGGCGTAGAGTGTCATAAAAAGTATGCCCAAAAAACAAGTAATTCAAAGATTTGCCAAGAGATGTCAGAATGGTAGCTAATAATATTTAATGCATTTGGTTGATTTTCATTGATCTTTTAACAATAAATAATTTATAAATGTTATTATGTATTATGTTCTTTTATAAAAGCATAAAAATATATAAATATAGGCCAGATATATAGGGGAATAGGGATCTGATAATACCGGCTGTTAGACTAGCCTGCCATCTTTTGCAAGAATGCTGAACTATTAACAGTTAATTTTTAAATAAATCATCTAAGCTTAATTTACATTTTTCTTAATATGTAATTAATAATAATAATTTCATTTTTAAATATAAACGAAATTTAATATTATTGTAACAGTTTGTTTTTCTGTATTTGCTTGATAACATAAAAATTAATTTCCATAATTTTTTAATCAATCATTAAAAAAAAAATTATAACTTTCGGTTACAATAATCTCTAATGAATATAATTCTTTTAAAAAAATGGTCAAGTTTTTTACTTTCTTTTACCTATCTATATATGTAATATACATGTATATAGAGAGAAAGTATTGGATTCATGTAAATGAGTCAAAAATTCGATGTCGAGATTTTGATAGATCTTACACGTTTTGAGGTCCCCTGAATCCAAAAAAGTGGTTTTCGCGACATGGTCTGTCTGTGTGTGAGTGTGTCTATGTGTCTGTGTTTAATTTAAAGCATGAAGGAATTGAGCTATGAGGTTGAAATTTTATATTTAAGTTAGGCGCACCCTCCTGAGAGGTGAAAATAAGCTTTTGATCAAAATCGCCCAAAGAGTTCTAATACTTTACGAATGTACTTTTTAAGTTTTTTTTCGATTTTCTCAATTTTCGAATTTGATTAAAATTCCAAAATCATTTATTTTTTAGATGCTCTTTAAAATGTATATTCTCATTTTGCTTTCAAAATTGTTTGAAGACGACTTTACTCTTGCACTTCATAGGAAAGATAGGAGAAATGGTTGCCATGGTTACAAAATATAAATATTTTCCCATGTTTATACATTTTCCATCTTGAATTTTAATATATCGGAGGAAACTAAATATATGTCGACACAAAAAATCTGGTGCGACCAGTCACACCAGATTTTTTAAAATTATGCTTAGACGGCCACTCCTACTCCCCAAAGGAGCTTCTACAGAATAAAGGGGAAAATTATTTTCGTGTCGAAATTTTGATAAATTTATGAATTATTAATTGTTAAAGTTAGGATTAGACTGGCTCGAGGCCTGCTTGCGGCCCTTCTTTAATCATGTACAGAACCTCAATTTTTGAAACAACTTGGTATCGCACATTTAATACAGGCACAAATAGACCCTGCCCTACCCTAGGCTACACTTGCAATGCAACAAGTATCTAAATAGGTTAAAAACTTGCCCGCCCCAGACGGGAAATTGCTCGCCGAAGGCCAGCAATGGGGTCACCCCTGTATGGCTGGCGTATATCTATCTTCTAGGTGGTCTTTTTTTCTCAATTCCCTAAATATGTTAAATAGAAACGTTTTTTAAATAGAAACTTCCCCTTCCCTCCCTCTGGCGGATGCCAAATAATTTTAATTGTTTTTTAATGTGAAAAAGTATCAAAGGGTTGTTTTTTGTCTTAGAGGCAATTTGATCCCTTGGCATTCTAACCAAATCTATTTTAGTCGATGGGAAAAGAAAAAAAATAATTTTGTTTTTTACTTTCCCCTCTCTAATCTATTAAATTAGGAGAAGGGGCGGGGGGGGGGGGGGGTAAAAAACAAATCTTTTTAATTTTGGACAAAATTAAAGCAGGACTATTTAATTTTCAATTACTTATTTGAATAGGGAATTGTATACCGTATTATTTGTGACATGATAGCCAAATGGCCGCTTATTGCAATTGTTTTTTGCTTTTTTTTTTTTGTTGCTGTTGCCGAGGCTTTTTATTTTATATTATTAATTCTGATGAATCCCTGGAGACCCTCGGGGCCACCCATTCAAGATTCTACAGTACTGGCATCTCTTCCCAGACACACGCCATTAATGGGGATTTTTGAAAAAAAAAAAAAAAAAAAAAAAATTTCAAGTAAAATAAGATTCGATTCTGAAAAAACTGTGTACAATGAGTGTCAATTTAATGGTCACAGCACCCATGTAATGATTAATTTAAAACAAAAAGGGGAACCTTCAACTGCAGGAACTGAAAAGATGCCTGTTGAGATTAGACTTGAAAGTCTGAAGATTGTCAGGTTTTGGGGAAGATAGTCGTAGGGAGTTTGTTCCAATCACGGGACAAAGGAAGATTGGAATTGTTGTCTGTATCGTGATTGAACAGCAAGGATGCCGGACGATGGGTCTCTCTTCCCAGAGAGCACAGTAGTCTTATGTAGTACATAAGACGCATTGTGTTTCATTTATGTACGTACATAAGACGTACTGTACTATCTGGGTTGTGTTCCGTGTATATGTTGCATTGGGTGGGATAAATGATTTTAATTCAGGCAGAGCATTAACCATGGTAATACCTATAGGAGAGACACGCTTCTTCTATGATCAAGCGACTGTAGGGATGGTGGTGGTCATTTTCTGTGAAATGGGCCCTTAGTGAATCGGAAATAGCAATAGATATTACCAACACCTTTTAAATGAGCAAGTGAATATTTAATTTGACCATATAGACAAGGAGGGAGAAAAACAAAAACAAATTCGATCATATCAAATAACTAGAAAAGTTGATCAATTAATCTGTATCTACCTACTGTAATTATGCTTCAAGAAGCAATAGTCTCAGAGAGAACAAATTAATCTCTGGGAACTCTCCAGAGGACATCTTCCCTAGCACAGAAGATGTTGGATAAAAGGGAGTGGGATTAAAATTAGCTAGAAATGAACGCAGGAGGAGGAGTTCAAGATAGGAAATAATGTAATTTCACGGGAGGCCGGAAGATGGCTACTGCCAGAGACCAGTTGAAATTGTGTGTGTCCGGGTGCACGAAAGCACCTTGTGTAAATAAAAGGAGATAGGAATTTAAAATAATAATATTAAAATTAAAATTTAATTTCCAAATATTTCTGAGGTATTCCCTCAGCATTTAACAATAAAAACTCTAATTTATTTCACTCCTTCAATCATTTTTTTAAATTTTATTGTTAAATGCTGAGAAAGACCTCAGAAATATTTGGAATCAAAATTTCGCCCAAATTAAATTTTATTTTGCCAAATTAATAGCGGTTTTATTTAATTTCATTTTAGGTTTCCTTCTTTCCAATTTGGGTTTACCCTGTTGAGTGCAGGTGCACGAGCAAAGTAATTAATAAATATAGGAAATTTTATTAATCGGCGACGCAGTTTCGGTCACTTTAGTTGACCATCAGGCCTGAGATACATGAGGATAATTTGTATAAATTATTGAGTTCAAATGCCTGATGATGGTCAACTAAAGTGATCGAAACTGCTTATTTTGCAAATAGGTCGTCAATTTTTTGAAAATTATTAAATATTTTGTTCGTTCAATTGCAATCAATTGAATAAATCCTCAATTGTAGATTCCAACAAGTCAAAGACATATTTGCTCTAGGGTTTTTAGAGTAAAATAGTAGTGAAAGTGAGAGAAAGAAAATGACATTATTATGCATTTGTCCAATTTTAATCAAAACGTTATTTTGCCCCAACTTTATTTCTTGGCATGAGCAGCAGGCGGAAGACAGAAGGAAGAAGACAGGCAGCGCGAACACATAAACGTAATACCGGCTAATAAAATGATTCACTTTGATAGTATTTTTATCCCTTTCCATTTCGTTTTTATACACTTTGTGTAACTAATTAATGATTCTTGGTCCGTTGCTCATTAAAATGCGCTAAAGAAAATTAAATCAGATAATTTTTAGGGATTTCCAAAATATTGACCTTGATAATGATGAAGTTTTTTTTTTATTTTATTCTTTATTTAATGGATTGAGACAGGTACTGCACATACATGTCTAATAAAAAGATGTTCTAACATGATGAAATCTTAGAATGAGAGAACAGAGAGAAGAAGAAGAAGAGGCGGATGAGGAGGAGGTGGAGGTGGAGGAGGAGGACAGCATTCTTTCTTTAGAAGCAGGCTCATTTATCAATGGCACCAACAGGGGAGAAAAAAAGAAAAAAAAAATCGTAGAGTCTACGTAGATAAAATTCATCTTTTTTTTCTTTAGTAACCTATTTAATAAAAAAAAAAAAATAGGCAACGAAGTTGCAAAACTTTCCCACTAAAGTTTTTAAAGTATGCCCAAAAATCAAGTAATTCAAAAATTTGCCAAGAGATGTCAGAATGGTAGCTAATAATATTTAATGCATTTCGTTGATTTTCATTGATCTTTTAACAATAAATACTTTATAAATGTTATTATATATTATGTATCTTTTATAAAAGTATAAAAATATATAAATATACGCTATTAGGGGATCGGCTGTTAGACTAGCCTGCCATCTATTGCAAGAATGCTCAACTAATTTGACAGTTGATTTTTAAATAAATCATCTAAGCTTATTTTAAAAATTTCTTAATTAATATGTGATTAATAATAACAATAAATTCATTTTTAAATTAAAAAAAAATTAAAGATTATTGGGACAGATTGTTTTTTTGTATTTGCTTGATAACAAAAAAATTAATTACGATAATTTTTTAATAAGTCATTAAACAAATTATAGCTCGATGTCCCAATAATCTCTTATGAATGTAATTCATTTACCGTATTGAAAAACTCCTCAAACCTTTGTCATTAGATGAAACAAAATTAAACAAAAACACTAAGTGATATGTTTCAATAAAGTTTTTTTTTTTTTTTTTTTAATTTAATTTTAATTTTCTTATAGAGATTATTTTACCATTTTTCCTTTTTACTATCAAGTTTTATTAACTTAACCTTCAGATATTTTATACGGATAAATTTTGTAGATACCAATTTCTCTCTTGCACTGGCGGCTTCTTTCTTTTTCTCATTTTTTTTCTCTGCGGTTGTGTATTAATAGTTAAAGATCTCCTCTTGTCATTGGAGCTTATTCTAAGATAAGTGAAGGGTTAAAATTAGTAGCCACGTGGGTTCGAGCGTACGTTTATGCGGTCTTAGCGCAAATTCATGAGAAGGGGAGGAGGAGGTGGAGGAGCTGGGGAATATGAATGTTTACAAGTGCAAGGCCAAATGGAATAAATCTTGTGTAATTTTAAAAATACGTAAATTATTGGTTAGGATACACAATCCGAGCGGGTGGGCATCACGCCAATTAGAGGCGAGGGGAGGAGGGGCGACAAGGTTGTCTCTGTCTCTGTCTGGCAACTAAAAAAAAAACGGGGCTGATTATTTATTAATTAGTCAAAATTAGCTGGCTTGAGACCAGGGGTTTTTTAGGCTGGAACAGACATTTCGGCGCAGACAAAAATACCGAATTAATGTATGCACTCTTATAAAGGACGTTATCAAGAGTTTAGAAAAAATAGTCAGATTTCCAAATTCTCAAATGAGAAGGCTCAAAAAATTTCTGGAAATCTAGAATTTTCCCATTGAAAATCAATGGATTCTATATCTCTCCTTAGGAAAAAAATCTCGACATCGAATTTTTGACATGATCGCTATACTTTCTCTCCCTATAAATTTCTATATAGGGTAAGAGAAAGGAATAAAAGCTAATTCATTTTAATTTTTTTTTATTTTAAATAATTATGATGGAGTCATGAAAAAAACAAGACGAATGCAGCCAAATATTCTTTTTATTTTAATTCTTGCTCTCACGGCTGACGTTCGGCCCGAGGTCTAGGCCATCTTCAGAGCCGGCTGGTAATCAATCAATAATCAATATGGAAATTCGCAACAACAGCGACAACATTCAGCATGTGGTCCGCTCATAGCAAAATTTAGAGAGAAGACCACATGCTGAATGTTGTCGCTGTTGTTGCAAATTTCCATATTTTTTGGATTATTGCCAGCCGGCTCTGAAGATGGCCTAGATCTCGGGCCGAAACGTCAGCTGTGAGAGCGAGAATTGAAATAAAAGAATATTTGGCTGCATTCGTCTTATCATCAAGCCTACAGCCACATATCTTTATCAATTAAATAATTATAATAATATTTTTTTATTTAACTTTATAAAATAGATAATTTTTACTTTCTCTTACCTATGTATATATGTAATATATATATAGAGAGAAAGTATTGGATTCATGTCAAAAATTCGATGTCGAGATTTTGATGGATATACACGTTTTGAGGTCCCCTGAATCCAAAAAGTGGTTTTCGCGACATGGTCTGTCTGTCTGTGTGTGTGGGTGGGTGTGTGTGTTCAATTTTAAGCATGAAGGAATTGAGCTAGGAAGTTGAAATTTTATATTTAAGTTAAACACCCCCCGGGACCGGAAAATAAGCTTTTAATCAAAATCGGCCAAGGAGTACTAGTACTTTACTGATGTACTTTTTCAGTTTTTTTCGATTTTCTCAAAATTCGCTCTAACGATTTTGATTAAAATTCAAAAATCAATTATTTTTTAGATACTCTTTAAAATGTATATTCTCGTTTTGCCCTCAAAATTGTTTGAAGCACACTTTACTCTTGTATTTCATAGGGAAGATAGCAGAAATGGTTGCCATGGTAACGGAATTTAAATCTTTTCCCATGTTTATAATTTTGACATCTTAAATTTCTAATATATTGGCGGAAACTAAATATAGGTCGACACGAAAATCTGGTGTGACAAGCACAGAACACAACTTTCGATTACCGAAGGTAAGAGAAAGTTGTGTGCTGTGCGACAGTCACACCAGATTTTTACTTTTCTCTTACCCTATATATGAAATTTATAGGGAGAGAAAGTATAGCGATCATGTCAAAAATTCGATGTCGAGATTTTGATTTTGATTTTGAAAGGAAAAGTTGCGTGCTCTGCGTTGTCACACCAGATTTTCTCACAAAGGGGGGTTATTATTAATATTTAAAACAAATCCAAATAATGATAAGAGAATAAAGTTTCGAAGGTCGTCCGCCGCCGCCCTAGAGACGACTTTTTCTATCCCTCTTATCTCTTGAATTCTGATATAGCGGAAATAAATGTTGATAAGGAAAAAAAAAAAAAAAAAAAACCTGGCGTGGCAGCACATTATACAGCTATCGAATTCAAAAAGTAAGATTAGATTGTGTAATGTGCGGTGCGGTGCTCAGTCACACCGGGTTTGCCAACTCTCTCTTAATGGTTTCCTATTTTGATTTGATTTTGATGGATTCTCGCCAGAACAAGGAATTTAGTTCAAGGTCCTCTAGAACCCTTTTTTTTTATTTGTCTCCTTTATCTTGCGTAAAGGTCACACATATCGCATTTGAATTCTTTTCTGTATATAAGGAAAAGGAATGAATGCGTTAAAGGAAATGAAATGGAATTATTATTATTATATAATAAAACTTGAATACTTTAATTATGTTCTTATCAAATGGGCATTGGTTTATGAAGACTCGATCGATAGGCTTTAATTTGATGCACAATGATAAAAGAAATTAAACAGTAAGTTTGGATATGAAATTAATTGTATTTTTTACTTTCTCTTACATATGAGTTATATATAGAGAGAAAGTATTGGATTCATGTCAAAAATTCGATGTCAAGATTTTGATTGATATACACGTTTAGAGGTCCTCTGAATCCAAAAAAGTGGTTTCCGCAACATGGTCTGTCTCTGTGTGTGTGTGTGTGTCTGTCTGAGAACAAAATGCTTCTCCTTTTTTTTTTTTTTCTTCCTCCCCCCTTCTTCCCTTTGGTCCTTTTTGGTCTTCGGCGATTTGCCCCCCCTTCAAAAAAAAAAAAAAAAATATCTCAAGAACTAAAAGAGTTAGGGAGGTTGAAATTTTATGTTCGTGACACGAGCCTTTTGAACAAAATCGGTCAAAAATACTTTACTAATGCACTTTTTTAGTTTTTTACATTTTCTAAAAATCCGCTTCAACGGCATTGATTAAAATTGAAAAATCAACTATTTTTTTAGATGCTCTTTAAAATGTATATTCTCATTTTGCCATTGAAATCTTCTGAAGACCACTTTACTCTCTTGTATTTCATAGGAAAAATGGAGGAAATGGTTGCCATGGTATCAAAATATAAATATTTTTCCCCGTTTATAAATTTTACATCTTGAATTTTAATATATTGGCGGGAACTAAATATATGTCGACACAAAAAATCTGGTGCGACCAGTCACTCCAGATTTTTGAGTTTTGTCAGGAAGGAGGCAGTTTGAATTGAAATTGTAAAGTAATCGATTTCAGATGACATTCTCTGTGTCTGTCTGTCTTTGTCCAATCAGAGCCCGATCGTTGATCTCTCAAAGAAAAAATTAAAAAAAAAAATTTAATTATATAACAATTTTTATTATTTTCCTTTTGAAAGATTTAATTATCAACTTTGACATGAATTTTTCTTAAAATATATTTGTGGGCATCTAGTTATTGTTAGAGCCCCCCCCCCAATTTAATGTTGTTACAATATCCATTACAAGTGAATTAGCCTAATCTGCCGTCGATAAATTTTATCGCAAGTGAGCCAATAAAGGAACGATTAATTAGAGAATACGCTAAGCAAATAACAACAATTAATAAATTTATACGCCAATTACAATGTTAGTGGTTTCTTTTATGAACTATTAACCGCTTCGTTTGCCTTCAAAAGCAAATGTAATTAGGACTATATAACAATTTGTATTATTTTTCATTTGAGAGTTTTAATTATTAAAATTAATTGGCTTTAATCCTTTACACTACGAACCCAACAAAATAAAAATAATTAAAAATAAATATATACTAAAATTAAATTTTTTAATATTCAATAACTCAATGCTCTCCAATAGCCCAGTCAAATTAGGTGAAAATAAGGGTCAACCTCGGAATGAAAGATAATAAGCTGAATTTTTGTATGGACCTTTATTTTGGCATTCTAAATGATGTCTCAAAAGTCACATATGATCACGTGTCCGCGTCACGCGGTATTCCAGGTCAAAGGTCACGAAAATCAGTTTTTCGCGAATGTCTCGTTTCCTATACCTTAAATGATATTTGGACCTATTATAAAAGTTGTAGAGGATGAAATTCTCTACAATTTATATCTGAAGCATTTTTTTATACGACTAACCGTTTTTGAGGTAGAGCGTAAAGAGTGCGCAGCACGCATAGCCTTATATGGCTTAATGCACGTAATGTGTGACTCGTGGTATCGTACGGTATTGTAAGTCGTATAAAGTTTATTATTGATTAAAAAACAACTGCCATTATTTACTTACTAATTATTAATTATTTATATTTTTAATTATCTCTTTAACTCTTATATTTAACTATAGTGATTTTATACTTTTAATTCTGTTTTATATTATATATCTTAATTATATTTTACGTAGAAAAAACATGTACACGAAAATAATATATTTTATTTATATCTTTATTTATCATTCATATATCGCATATGATATATTTATTACAATTTCAGTTCAAATATTGGGTGGATTTTGGTTGACGTTACTTACATATTTAGCAAATGGAACTTAATTCCCTTATTCTTCTGCCGGTCGGTCACTAATTTGTGATTCGTTAACATCATCCTCGTTATCGATAATATTTGTCTCCAAACCTTCAAGGACTTCGTGGTCATTTGTACTCTCTTCATCAGGATTATTTTGATATGTTGAAACGTTGTGGCAAGCTTGTCCGTTTCACTAGCTACAAGCTGGAGAACATTTTAACCCCGATTTCCTGCATCCCCAGCGTGGAGATAACCATTCTTGCAGATGCAAAATATTGTGTTTAGCAGTTCAGCTAGTGCTGGGGGGTAATAATGTAGTTATTGGTCCCAGGAGTTAATTTTGCCTCAACGTTTCATCATATCAAAATAATCCTGATGAACAAGAGAGTGCATATGACACCGAAGTCCTTGCAGGTATCGAGACAAATATTATCCATAACAAGGATGATATAGAACGAATCACAAATACTGACCAACCAGAAGAAGAAGTAATGAAGCTCCATTTGCTAATTATAATTAAAGTCAACCAAAATATACCTAAAATTTGAACGTGAAATTGTAATCATCATACTTATAATATTAACTTCCGGTCCTTGAGTGTATGTGCCTGCTGTTCTCTCGCTGATTGGCTAGAGTTACAGGAAGTGAGCGGGAGAGAGAAATTCGAAACTTTAGAATTTTGCAATTGCTCGCCTTCGGCGAGTTACAAGCGTTTCCAAACAATGAGCAAGAATAAATTTGAAGCATTTGCTTTCCGAAGGCGAGCAAGGGGATCCAGGGGGCGTAGCCGAAGGCACATGCAAATGTATCATATGCGATATATGAATGATAAATAAAGATATAAATAAAATATATTATTTTCGTGTACATGTTTTTTCTACGTAAAATATAATTAAGATATATAATATAAAACAGAATTAAAAGTATAAAATCACTATAGTTAAATATAAGAGTTAAAGAGATAATTAAAAATATAAATAATTAATAATTAGTAAGTAAATAATGGCAGTTGTTTTTTAATCAATAATAAACTTTATACGACTTACAATACCGTACGATACCACGAGTCACACATTGCGTGCATTAAGCCATATAAGGCTATGCGCTGCGCACTCTTTACGCTCTACCTCAAAAACGGTTAGTCGTATAAAAAAAATGCTTCAGATATAAATTGTAGAGAATTTGATCCTCTACAACTTTTATAATAGGTCCAAATATCATTTAAGGTATAGGAAACGAGATATTCGCGAAAAACTGATTTTCGTGACCTTTGACCTGAATACCGCGTGACGCGGACACGTGATCATATGTGACTTTTGAGACATCATTTAGAATGCCAAAATAAAGGTCCATACAAAAATTCAGCTTATTATCTTTCATTCCGAGGTGAAACCCTAATTTGACTGGGCTACAATGGAAAATTGTGATTTTCATTTGGGGATTTGGGAACCCAAGTATTTTTCCTAGCCTCTCTACGGAAGAAAATTAATTTGTAATTGGAATTTTGAAACGAAATTTTAAATAGTCTTCTACGGAGAGGCCAGGAAAAATTCTCAAATTCCAGTAAATTCATTTGCCCATTGGAAAGCATTGCAGTTTTGTCTTGTCTTTTGAAAAATTAAAACCAAATGAAAAAAATTAAGCCAATTAAAATTAATTAAATTAAAAATTAAATAATTAAATCTCTCAAAAGAAAAATAATAAAAATTGTTATATAATTAAATTTTTATTTTTTTCCTTAAAGAGATCGCTGATATGGCTCGGATTGGATAAAGACAGACAGATAGACGGACCCAAATGGCTTAAATAAAATCATCGGACCGCCTGGGGTCCGAACCCGCGACGTTCGGTATAGAAGGTAGGCACCCTACCAACTAGACCTGCTCAATAGTTTGCCTATTTTTCGTTATAATCCATTAAATGGCGATCCAATCATTCGAATTAAAAGGATAAAGAATATCGGTTTTCTATGCATAAAGGTTGGAACGGTTAGTAAACAAATGGTAGCCTGGAAGTCAAATACACATCGATTTGCCTGGTCTTATAATTAATTGTTTACGAATTAAAAGAGGAAAATATTTTTATCATTAAAATGAAATATTTGATAAACTATTATATCAGAGATAAGAATAATAAGGTGCCTAAGTGACTTTTTCTTTTTTTTTCAATTTATGCTAATTAACAGCAGAGGGGAATTGAGATAACGATTCCAACAAACAATAACAAGTTTATGTTAATTGTTAAAAAATGTAAATAAACATCTTTCTTTCTTAACTCTCTTTTACAATACAATTCAAGTTCAAATGCAAAAGAGCGTAGCAGGTAGCGAGCCTACCTCCTATACCAAACGTCGCGGGTTCGGACACCAGACAGTCCGATGATTTTATTTAAGCCATTTGGATACCAGATGGCTTAAATAGAAATGCCTGAACCCCTAATAGATAATATATATTACAACGGTTATCGTCAAAGTCTTAAATGGCCTAAGTTGCCGAAAAGACTGTTTGAATGTGAGTGTGAATGAGAAAAAAGTGTGAATGTTTTTTATAAAAAAAATTCAAAAAAATCTGGTGTGACTGGCGCACAGCACACAACTTTCTCTTACTTTTCGGTGCATCAGCACGTCACACCAGGTTTTTTGTGTCGAGATATATTTAGTTTCTCATAGCACCTTCGTTCCAAACTTAAGTATTGTTATTTTTCGTAATTTTAATCTCCATTATATTTTATACACAATAGAGAATCCGAAATAAATATAAAATTTCATAAGAATTGGAAAACATTTTTTTAAATGTGTCAAAAGTTAGGTGGACCCCCTTTTTAGGGGTTTGAATCAAAATTAACAAGCAAATCCCCAAATGGGGATTTAATATTGGCTCTATGGAAGGAAGAGCCGGAAAATGAATTTGAAAAATCTGAAATACTACATCAATAAAGTGTACTTTAAACAATTTTCACGAAAAATTTTATTGATATACTTTTTAAATTATAATTGATTTATGAATTTTAATCAAAATCTTTGGAGCAAATTTTGAGAAATTCGAAAAGAACTGAAAAAGTACTTCAATAAAGTACTAGTACTCTTTGATTGATTTTGTTCAAAAGCTTCGTGCCAGGTCTCAAGAAGAGTACCTAACATAAATATTAAATTTCAATTTCTTAGCACAGAAAGGCTGGAGATTCCGGGTTCATAATATACTGTATTTATTTTGATCGAAAAATTCATATTTATTGGCATTCAATATAGAGAAGAGGAAATTGTTTCCCGTGAAACAAATTCTTCTATCCTTGGGGTAAAATTCTAGAATATTTCTTTTGGCCTTGAAGAAATTTCGATGTTTCCTTTTTAATCTATCTAACTTTATTTATATTAGAATAAATTAATAATTAAGAAAAAAAAAAAAAAAATTTCCATTCATAGTTCTCTAAGGTCAATTGAAATATAAAATAAATAAAAATTTTATCTTTTAAACCAAATAATGTCGGAAATACGTTTCTAAGAAATCTATCTTTGGATTAAAGATTTCCTCCTTAATTAGGTCAAATTTCATTGATTTTAAAAAAAATGTAAATCTATACTATTATATAAAATACAAAGTATGTTTGTCTGTCTGTCCGTTTGTAACGCATAGACTGGATGGAGTTTTTTTTTTAATGGGTAGAGAATTTTCCCGGGGTGGTTTTAGGCTATAATTATATCAAATTAGGAGTAGGGGACCTCCCTTTTTAGGGGTTCACAAATCCCTCATAGGAAAGCATTGGAAAACTCGCTTTACGAAAAATATATTAATCAAATCTCTAGGGTGTAAATAATTGAAAAAATCTGGTGTGACTGGCGCACAGCACACAACTTTCTCTTACCCTTCGGTAAGAGAAAGTTGTGCACTGTGCTGGTCACACCAGATTTTTTGTGTCGAGATATATTTAGTTTCCGATAGCATCTTAGTTTCAAACTTGCATTTTAAATGTTGACTGCTTCAAATAAACTATGGTTATTTTTCAAAATTTTAATCTCATATTTGGACATTTTATACACAATATAGAATCGTAAATAAATACAAAATTTCATAAGAATTGGAAAAAAAATTTTAAATGCCTAAAAAGTTCTAAAGGGGACCCCCTTTTGAATCGAAATTAACATACAAATCCCTATAGGAAATTAACATTAGGCCTATGCGAAGATAAGGTGGAAAGGGAATTTAAAAAGAGTAGAGACAGACGATAATGTTTGCAAGTGGGGAGAGAGACATATATGTTTTCTTTGAAACAATTAAAGACACAAATAAATTTAAAATAAATGGGAATTTAAATAATAATTGATTTTACTTTCTCATACCCTATATATGAAATATATAGAGAGAGAAAGTATTGCGATCATGTCAAAAATTCGATGTCGAGATTTTGATGGATATACATGTTTTGAGGTCCCCTGAGTCCAAAAAAGTGGGTCCCGCAAATTGGTCTGTGTGTGTGTGTGTGTGTGTGTATGTATGTGTGTGTGTGTGTCTGTATGTGTGGACAGATTTTTAGCATGAAGGAGTTGAGCTACCGGGTTGAAATTTTATATTTAACTTAAGTACCTTTGAAGAATCTCAAAATAAGCTTTTGAACAAAATCGGCCAAAAAGTACTAGTACTTTACTGATGTACTTTTTCAGTTTTTTTCGATTTTCTCAAAATTCCCTCCAAGGATTTTTTTAAAATTCATAAATGAACTATTTTTTAGATGCTCTTTAAAATGTATATTCTCATTTTGCCGTTGAAATCTTCTGAAGACCACTTTACTCTTGTTCTTCATAGGAAAGATAGAACTGGTTGCCATGGTAACGGAATTTAAATCTTTTTCTTTTTTATTAGATTAAAAATCAATTATTATTTAAATTCCCATTTATTTTTATTTTATTTGTGTCTTTAATTGCTTAGGAGAAAACATATATCTCTCTCTCTCTCACTTGCAAACATTATCGCCTGTCTCTCCGCCTTCTCTCATAGGCCTAATGTTAATTTCCTATAGGAATTTGTATGTTAATTTCGATTCAAAAGGGGTCCCCTTTGGAACTTTTTAGGCATTTAAAATTTTTTTTTCCAATTCTTATGAAATTTTGTATTTATTTACGATTCTATATTGTGTATAAAATGTCCAAATATGAGATTAAAATTTTGAAAAATAACCATAGTTTATTTGAAGCAGTCAACATTTAAAATGCAAGTTTGAAACTAAGGTGCTATCGGAAACTAAATATATCTCGACACAAAAATCTGGTGTGACCAGCACAGTGCGCAACTTTCTCTTACCGAAGGGTAAGAGAAAGTTGTGTGCTGTGCGCCAGTCACACCAGATTTTAATCTAATAAAAAGAAAAAGATTTGAAATTCCGTTACCATGGCAACCATTTCTATCTTTCCTATGAAGAACAAGAGTAAAGTGGTCTTCAGAAGATTTCAACGGCAAAATGAGAATATACATTTTAAAGAGCATCTAAAAAATAGTTCATTTATGAATTTTAAAAAAAATCCTTGGAGGGAATTTTGAGAAAATCGAAAAAAACTGAAAAAGTACATCAGTAAAGTACTAGTACTTTTGGCCGATTTTGTTCAAAAGCTTATTTTGAGATTCTTCAAAGGTACCTAAGTTAAATATAAAATTTCAATCCGCTAGCTCAACTCCTTCATGCTAAAAATCTGTCCACACACACACACACACACACACACACATACACATACACACACACAGAGACCAATTTGCGGGACCCACTTTTTTGGACTCAGGGGACCTCAAAACATGTATATCCATCAAAATCTCGACATCGAATTTTTGACATGATCGCAATACTTTCTCTCTCTATATATTTCATATATAGGGTACGAGAAAGTAAAAGTGGTATTCCAGGCCTCAGAAAGTTCTATCAGCCCTACTCCTCCTACCTCTCCCTCTAAAATTTATTTTCCACTCGAATTTCTTATTTTATATTTTTTACTTTCTCTTACCTCTATATATATGTTAATATATATAGAGAGAAAAGTATTGGATTCATGTCAAAAATTCGATGTCGAGATTTTGATGGATATACACGTTTTGAGGTCTCCTGAATCCAAAGAAGTGGTTTTCGCGACATGGTCTGTCTGTGTGTGTGTGTGTGTGTGTGTGTGTCTGTCTGTCTGTCTGTGTGTCTGTGAACAAAATATCTCAATAACGGAAAGAGCTAGGAGGTTGAATTTTTGTATTTAAGTTAGGCACCCCCATGGGAAATGACACGAAGCTTTTGAACAAAATCGACCAAAGAGTACTAGTACTTTACTGATGCACTTTTTCAGTTTTTTTCGATTTTCTCACAATTCGCTCCAACGATTTTTTTTAAATTCAAAAATCAATTATTTTTTAGATGCTCTTTAAAATTTATATTCTCATTTTGTCATTGAAATCTTCTGAAGACCACTTTACTCTTGTACTCCATAGAAAAGATAGGAGAAATGGTTGCCATGGTAACAAAATATAAATATTTTGCCATATTTATAAATTGAACATCTTGAAAATCGAATGTACCCTACTGTCGGAAACTAAATACATGTCGACACAAAAAATCTGGTGAGACAAGCACAGTACACAACTTTCGATTACCGAAGGTAAGACAAAGTTGTGTGCTGTGCGCCAGTCACACCAGATTTTTATATTATGGTTCAAAATTAATTAAAATACATTTATCTAGCAACTCTTAGCCATATCCTGAGACGCCGCCCGCCAGGGCCTAGCGGGGGCACCACCGCTAGTAAATAATAAATAGTAAGTGCGTAAAACGGCGAAGGAATGGATCTATCGACATTTTTATTTAAAATTTAAAAAGAAAGAATAAAGAATTAAATTAAAACTAGTCGCGTAGCCCGCCTTCGCCTGCGGCGGACCCTCGCCTTTTCTTATTTATGAGAACGCCTCGCCCTTCTTTGCATCTAGACAGGGGGCGGACCTGGCCTTTTCTTAACTCTGAGAAGCTTCACTTCGAGACAGGGGGCTTTGCCCCTGGACCCCCTCTCGTTTTCTTCTTCATTATGAAAATAAATTTTTCACATTCACACTTTTTTCTCATTTACACTCACATTCACACACACACACACACACACAGTCTTTTCGGCAACTGAGGCCATTTAAGACTTTTAACGATACTCACTATGTTTAATATATCAATTTGGGGTCCAGGCATTTTTATTTTATTTTATTAAGTCATTTGATATCCAAAAGCCTTAAATAAAATAATCGGACTGCCTGGGGTCCGAACCCGCGATGTATAGAAGGTAGGCACGCTACCAACTACTCCAAGCTCCCTGGGGAAAAGAAAAATTATTATTATTCCATTCCAATTCAGTGTCTGCTTGAGGATTTGTTTACATTCATAGAATACACAAATGAAACGAATATATAAATATACATTTCCTATGGGAGAAATCGTAACTTTAAGAATTAATAACTCAAAAAGTTATAGGAATTTTGGGATGAAAATAATTTTCCTGTAATCTCGAGAAGGTCCTCTTAATGCATATAAAATTTCATTTCAAAATTCCAACGGTAAGTTGCCTAAATAGAGCGTGACAGACGGACGGACATTAGCGAATTATATATATATAGATTAGATTTAAACTGTCAAACGCAGGCGCTAGTTGGAAAACATTTTAAGAAATTAAAAATACTAAGTCACAAGTTTCAATGATCTATTAAAATTATTTATTTCATTATTGTATATCTTTTTTGGATTTCTTTCATTATTGTATGCTATCTTTGGAAATTGCACCGGTTCGCGACCACCTGTTGATTTGAAGATAAAATTTACTTGCGTAAAATTTCTATACAAAAAAAGAAAACAAAAACAAAAAGTAGGTCAAGAAATTGATAAGAAATATCGAACAATAGACAGAAACCTTGAACATGACCTTCCTTCCCTCCCAAAGCAGTTGCCGGACAATGACCAAAAAAACTTCTTCTCTATCGGCAAAGCTCGTTGATTTATTATTCAATGTCGGGGCTTTCCCCTATCAAAATAAAAAAAGTAAATGTTTATCTATATTTCTTTTCGTTGTACGAAAGATGAGAATTTCTTAAAGAAATTTTATGTCAGTTTCTCTATCTATGTATACGTCATATATAAGAAGGAAAATGTACAAACCAGTTTGATTTTTTTTTTTTTTTAAGACTTTATTTATTATGCTTTTAAAATTATACGTATTTAAACAGCAAGTGCTTAGATAAAATTAATACGCTAAAGGTATCTAATAAAGTTCAATTAGAAATTATATTTTTTTTTTTTTAATGAATTGATGACGTCTTTATGCGCAGTCCATCTCTGGTGGACCATCCCACGTTATTTTTTTTGACTTTCTCGTTAAAACTTTTTTTTTTATTTCTAGACACTCTCCCAAAAATAAAAGCAATGGCGGTGCCAGGATTTTGTTAATTGGAGAGGCGAAGAGTCATAGTGGCGTATTCAAGTAGGGGAGGGTAATTATATTTTAGTTCCAAAAAGAACTTTTGTCTGTCAAAAGGATGGGCGGGGGGGGGGGGAGACTCCGTGTTTAATGTCTTAAATCACCCTCGTAAAATCACTTTGAAAAAAAAATCCTACAAAATTTGTTAAATAGGCCTACTCTCAGGTCTATTCTCTAAAAACAAGCGTTAAAATTTAAAATAAACAAATGGGTGTTAAAAAGTAATCAAAAAATAATCAGCGTTAAAAAAATTCTATTCAAAATCACTTCCTTGCCTCAAATAACAATTCTGTAAACAAAAACTTTAAAGCAAAAGCGTTACCATTTAGTAAATAGTGTTAAAAATTAATACCATGTCTAGAGGGTGGCTTTAATATTTTAACGCCGTATTTAATGAATAAAAATGGCGTCCTTAACCTAAAAAGAAGGTTATGATTTTGATAGCTTTGAAATAAAAGCAACATGTTAACGTCGCTGTTAACACTTTGTTTAGAGAATAGCTGATTATTTCTACATTACTTTTTAACACCCATTTGTTTATTTTAAATTATAACGCCTGTTTTTTAGAGAATATACCTGTCTATAGGTTACACAAGAAAAGTTAAAAATCTGGTGTGATTAATGCACAGCAGATTTTTTGTGTCGAGATATATTTAGTTTCCCATAGCACCTTAGTTTCAAACTTGACCACTTGCATTTCATTAGTAAAAAAGTAAAAAAGTCAATCTGTGTATTTTAAACATTGGCTTTATGGAAGGAATGAATTTGAATAATTGTCAAGATTTAATATATCAGTATCGTAGACAGAAATGGGGGATTTTGAACAATTCTCCCTCCCTTCCCCTCCATAAAAAAAATCATCTTTTAAAAAATATAAAAGATAATTTCTAACAATGTTTGAAATTTAATTTTAACTTTGCTCTTTCTGCCTCACAGGTGTTTTAACGTATTACGTATTATTATTTCTAATATAGCGATGGCTATATATTAATAGATAGGGAAAGCGACAAAAATTTATTTCAATTGAAATGGATACCAATCAATTGAAATAAATAGGGACAGACTCTAAATGGCCTCCGTTGCCGAAAAAGACTAAAGGAATAAAAAAAAAAAAAAATCTGGTGTGACTGGCGCACAGCACACAACTTTCTCTTCGAACCTTCGGTAATCGAAAGTTGTGTTCTGTGCTTGTCACACCAGATTTTTTGTGTCGACATATATTTAGTTCCCGACAGTACGGAACATTTGAATTCAGAAGTAAAATTTATAAGTATGGGAAAAATATTTATATTTTGTTACCATGGCAACCATTTCTCCTATCTTCCCTATGAAATATAAGAGTAAAGTGGTCTTCAGAAGATTTCAATCGCAAAATGAGAATATACATTTTAAAGAGCATCTAAAAAATAATTGATTTTTGAATTTAAAAAAAAATCGTTGGAGCAAATTTTGAGAAAATCGAAAAAAACTGAAAAAGTACATCAGTAAAGTACTAGTACTCTTTGGCCGATTTTGATTAAAAGCTTATTTTTCCGGTCCAGGGAGGGTGTTTAACTTAAATATAAAATTTCAGCCTCATAGCTCAATTCCTTCATGCTTAAAATTGAACACAGACACACCCACACACACACACACACCCCCACACACCCACAGACAGACCATGTCGCGAAAACCACTTTTTTGGATTCAGGGGGACCTCAAAACGTGAAGATCCATCAAAATCTCGACATCGAATTTTTGACATGAAACCAATACTTTCTCTCTATATATATATTACATATATACATAGATAAGAGAAAGTAAAAAAAAACAACCTGGTGTTTTGCTAAATGGATATTGAGTGAATCAATGAGCCAAAATAAAATTGCCTTATACTGTATTAAATTTTATCTCTTATAGTTATTTGTTCTTTTCTTTTTATAAATTATTTAAAATTTAGACCGGAACTCTAGACCTATAATCTAGTACAGGACAAATATTGATGAAACAGTAAATAATATGCCTATATGGAGATAAATATCAATATTAATATTTTAAATAAATCATATTTTGGTGAAGTTATTTGATTATATAGAAATTTAGCATAAAGGTAGTTGTGTAGTAATAAATTGATATTTTTTACTTTCTCTTACCTTTATATCTTAATATTTAAGAGAGAAAGTATTGGATTCATGTCAAACATACGATATCGAGATTTTGATGGATATACACGTTTTGAGGTCCCTGAATCCAAAAAAGTAGTTTTCGCGACATGGTCTGTCTGTGGTTCAGTTTTAAGCATGGAGGAATTGAGCTAGGAGGCTGAAATTTTATATTTAAGATGGGCACTTCCTGGGACGTGACACGAAGCTTTCGGCCAAAAGAGTACTAGTACTTTACTGATGTACTTTTTCAATTTGTTTAGATTTTCTCAAAATTCGCTCCCACGATTTTTTTTAAATTCATCAAATCAATTAATTTTTTAGATGATATTTAAAATGTATATTCTCATTTTGTCATTGATGTGAAATCTTCTGAAGACCACTTTACTCTTGTACTCCATAGAAAAGATAGGAGAAATGGTAAAAAATATAAATATTTTCCCATACATATAAATTTTATTTCTTGAAATTCGAGTGTCCACCGTGCTGTCAGGAAACTACATATATGTCGGCACAAAAGCTATCTAGTTGTGACAACACAATTTTCGATTACGGATCCAGAAGGGTAAGAGAAAGTTGTGTGCTCTGCGCCAGTCATACCAGATTTTTTCTCGATTTCCTCAAAATTGGCTCTAACGATTTTGATTAAATTTCAAAAATCATTTTTGGATCCTCTTTAAAATATATCAGTAAATTCGTGAAATTGTTTGAAGCACTCACTCTTTATTGATGTGGAAGCATTCCTAGCTCAGCGCTCACAAGTGTTCAAGTTTGGAACTAAGGTTCTATGGGCAACTAAATAGATCTCGGCACATAAAATTTTGCTGTGCGCTAAGTCACACCAGAATTTTGTTATTTAATTTTTAATCTAAAATAAATAAATATTTATGTGATTGAAAAGCCGGTAAATTTAGTATTTGCGGTATTTCATTCAAGGATATCCTTTCAGGAAGCAGAAAGAGGATGGATATCGAATGGCAGGCAGTGTCAATGAAATGCAAAAAAAATGAAAAAAGAAAAGCTTAGGAATTTCGTAAGAGGATTTAATAAAATAAAATGATTATTAATCAAAAAAGATTACGATTATTATTCGAATTCCTTGATAACGGTGTAGATGAATAAGCAAAAATCCTCCCTGGAGTTGGAGTTTCTGTTCCAATCCAAATGAAATGATCTACAGTAGAATGCAAAAAAGACCTTGATTTTTTTAGATAATGATATGTCTAATTTGCATAGTCTAAATTATTCTTAATTGGAATCATTAAATGAGGATCTTTTTTGTGTAACCTTGAACGAATCATTCTTTTAAGCCTAATTGATGTTGTCAAGACGTACTAACAAGGAATATAAAATTTCTTAGGGTAAAAAGATAGTTAAACAGGCATCTTTGGTACGAAAATACTGAGGCATTTTAAAGTATTTTTTATACAGTTTTTTTTTTTTTTTTAATGAATTAAATTCTTGGACATTTAACTTAATAGAAAGCTTTTTTTAAATTATTATTAAAAAATCTGGTGTGACTGTCACATAAGCACACAACTTTCTCTTACCTTCTATAATCGAAAGTTGTGTTTTGTGCTTGATCACACCAGATTTTTCGTGCCGACATTCCGCCGATATATTAAAATTAAAGTTGTAAAATTTATAAGAAAATATATATAGTATTTTGTTATGGCCTCTATGAAGTACAAGAGTAAAATCTACTTCAAAAGATTTCAAGTTTAAAATGAAATATACATTTGAAAATAATTGATTTTTTGAATTTTAATCAAAATCGTTTAGAGCAGTACGAGAAAATCGAAAAAATTAGAAAAGTACATCGTCTGTATTAAAATATTTATACTTTTTGGCGAGATTTTGTTTAAAAACTTATTTTTC
>JAKCPI010003510.1:0-30545 GCA_023213315.1 Euborellia annulipes
AGAAGCTCCTTTGGGGAGTAGGAGTGGCCGTCTAAGCATAATTTTAAAAAAATCTGGTGTGATGGTCGCACCAGATTTCTTGTGTCGACATATATTTAGTTTCCTCCGATATATTAAAATTCAAGATGGAAAATGTATAAACATGGGAAAATATTTATATTTTGTAACCATGGCAACCATTTCTCCCATCTTTCCTATGAAGTGCAAGAGTAAAGTCGTCTTCAAACAATTTTGAAAGCAAAATGAGAATATACATTTTAAAGAGCATCTAAAAAATAAATGATTTTGGAATTTTAATCAAAATCGAAAATTGAGAAAATCGAAAAAAACTGAAAAAGTACATTCGTAAAGTATTAGAACTCTTTGGCCGATTTTGATCAAAAGCTTATTTTCACCTCTCAGGAGGGTGCGCCTAACTTAAATATAAAAATTTCAACCTCATAGCTCAATTCCTTCATGCTTTAAATTAAACACAGACACATAGACACACTCACACACAGACAGACCATGTCGCGAAAATCACTTTTTTGGATTCAGGGGACCTCAAAACGTGTAAGATCTATCAAAATCTCGACATCGAATTTTTGACTCATTTTTGACATGAATCCAATACTTTCTCTCCATATACATGTATATTACATATATACATAGGTGAGAGAAAGTAAAAAACTTGACCATTTTAAAGAATTATATTCATTAGAGATTATTGTAACCGAAAGTTATAATTTTTTTTAATGATTTATTAAAAAATTATGGAAATTAATTTTTATGTTATCAAGCAAATACAGAAAAACAAACTGTTACAATAATATTAAATTTCGTTTATATTTAAAAATGAATTTATTATTATTAATCACATATTAAGAAAAATGTAAATTAAGCTTAGATGATTTATTTAAAAAATAACTGTTAATAGTTCAGCATTCTTGCAAAAGATGGCAGGATAGTCTAACAGCCGGTATTATCAGATCCCCTATTCCCCTATATATCTGGCCTATATTTATATATTTTTATGCTTTTATAAAAGACACATAATAACATTTATAAAATATTCTTTGTTAAAAGATCAATGAAAATCAACCAAATGCATTAAATATTATTAGCTACCTGACATCTCTTGGCAAATTTTTGAATTATTTGATTTTTTTGTCTTACTTTTTAAGACACACAACGCCCTCTTCTCGGAAAAACCAGGCGTAACAGCTTCGCTCCAACTTCCCCTTAAAAATTCGTTTCAATAGATTGTAGAAATATCGAGACAGACTGACGGACATGTAGGCCTACTCGTAGGTAATTATTAAAGTGTTTTGTTTTTGTTGGCATGCTCAGGTGTTTTGTTATTGTTCTCTTTGTTTATAGATTCTAGGTAGAAACAAAAGACGAATTTGTCATTTTCAGGGAACTGTTAAGAATTTTTATTATTATTATAAAAATCACTAAACAATTAATAATAGATGAAAGATAAAATTTCTATTCGATGATTGATTGCATTGTATTGGAGAAATTCGCCTACAATCGAATAATAAATCATTTAATTTAATATTCCAATTTCTTAATAAATATGTAAAAAAAATTTTAAAAATTTGATTAGATAATAATAATAAAAAAATTCTTTCTCTATCTATATATTTTATATATAGGGTAAAAGAAAGTAAAAAAGGAATGAGCGCTTTTGTATAGAAATCTGGTGTGACTGGTCGCACAACACACTGGTACCAAAGATAAGAGAAAGCTGTGTGCTGTGCTTGTCAAACCATATTTTTTGTGTCACATATGTTTAGTCTCTGCCGATATATTAAAATTCAACCATTTCTCCTATCCAGGGCCGGATCTGGGGGGGGGGAGCAGTGGGTGCGTGTGCCCCGGGCGGCAGATATCAGGGGGCGGCAATTAAAGAAATATCTATATATATATAATTCACTAATGTCCGTCTGTCTGTCTGTCACGCTCTATTTAGGCAACTTCCCGTTGGAATTTTGAAATGAAATTTTTTATCCATAAAGAGGACCTTCTCGGGATTACAGGAAAATTATTTTCATCCCGAAATTTCCATAACTTTTTGAGTTATTAATTTTTAAAGTTACGATTTCTCCCATAGGAAATGTATAGAGAAATATTTAAGTATTCTTTTCATTTGTGTATTCCATGAATGTAAACAAATCCTCAAGCAGACACTGGTTTGGAATAGTAATGATAATTTTTTTTCATAATTAAGAAGCAAAGGCGAGGGTTCGCCGCAGGCGGGCCCGAGCCAGCTGGCGGGGGTCCAGGGGGGCGAAGCCCCCTGTCTATATGCAAAGGCGGGCGCCACGGGTTCTCATAAATAAGAAAAGGCGAGGGTCCGCCGCAGGCGGGCCCGAGCCAGCTGGAGGGGGGTCCAGGGGGCGAAGCCCCCGTCTATATGCAAAGGCGGGCGCCACTAGTTCTCATTAAAGGCGAGGGTCCGCCGCAGGCGGCCCGAGCCAGCTGGAGGGGGGTCCAGGTGGGCGAAGCCCCCCGGCTAGGCGCGAGCCCGCCGAAGGCGGGCGACGCGGCTAGTTTACTAAAAAAAAAGGTAAAATAATATGAATTTTGTATAGAAAATTTTAAGGAGGGGGCGGCAAATTAAATTTTGCCCCCCTCCCCCTAAAAAATCTCGTAGTTCCGGCCCTGCTCCTATCTATCCTTTGAAGTACACTGAGCCCCACAATTAAGACCCCACCTGAGAGTTAGAGTCTTAAGTATATGGTATAGTGAAATAATTTTAAATTTGAAAAGGTAAAATAAAATCTTCTATACCAGATTTTACGTTTTACCTGTCATTAAAATTATTTCACTATACTCCAAATACTATACCATATACTTAAAGCTCTAGCTATCAGGTGGGAACTTAATTGTGGCGCTCACTGTACAAGGGTAAAATGGTCTTCAGAAGTTTTCAATGGCAAATTGAGAATATTCATTTTAAAGAGCATCTAAAAAATAATTGATTTTTGAATATTTAGAGAATTTTGAGAAAAACGAAAAAAACTGAAAGTGCATCAGTAAAGTAAAAGTACTTTTTGGCCGATTTTGTTTTTTTCGCTCCAGGGAGGTGTCTAACTTACCAGGTAAATATAAAATTTCAGCTCCTTCGTGATTAAAATCGAACACAGGCAGACAGATCATGTTGCCAAAACTTTTTTGGATTCAAGGTACCTCAAAACGTATATTTCCTTCAAAATTTTTGACATGAATTCAATACGTTCTCTCTATATATTAACATATATAGAGGTAAGAGAAAGTAAGCATGTTCTAAAAAGGGGAAAATAAGCTTTTTACCTTCTCTTACCTAATATTGTATGAAGAATACTTTACTCTTGTACTTCATAGGAAAGATAGGCTAAATGGTTGCCATGGTAACAAAATAAAAATATTTTCCCATGTTTATAAATTTTACAGGCCCTCGGGGCCTGGCGTAGAGGTTAGCGTGCTAACCTCATATACCAAACGTCGCGGGTTCGGACCCCAGGCAGTCCGATGATTTTATTTAAGCCAATTGGATACCAAATGGCTTAAATAAGAATGCCTGGACCCCATATATGTATATTTATCAATAACGGATATCGTAAAAAGTCTTAAATGGCCTGAGTTGCCGAAAAGACTGTGTGAATGAGTGTGTGAGTGTGAGTGTGAATGAGAAAAAAGTGTGTGTTTTTTCAAAAAAAAAAAAAAAAAATTTTACATCTTGAATTTTAATATACCGGCGGAAACTAGATCTATGTCGACACAAAAAATCTGGTGTGAAAGTACAGCCAGCACACAACTTTCACTTGTAAGGGGAACGTTGTGTGCTACACGTACACACACAAGCACGCACATAGCAATAGATTAAAATTTAATTACTGTAAATAATGAATTAATGACGTCATTTGTGAGTGGCCTTATAATAGAAGGTAAAAAAAAAAAAAAATTTGCTCTCTTTCCTTATTGTCCCCTTTATTTGAATACAATGCCAGGTATTTTGGTCTAGATATTTAAATGACATTGGAATATTACTTTCAAATGTTTGAAGAAAAAAAAAATTATTTCTTTTTCCCCCACACAACATTTAATCGTTTCGTCCTGGGATTTTGTCCTTTCCAAAGATATTACTTGGACGTATATTATATAATAATATTAAATTATTATTGTAAATTGTGTATAAAAGTTTTAAAAAATAATTAAACAGTAAAAACCAACAGGAGCCCTGTCTATTTGTTGCTAGTATTGAATTCATTTTGAATTTCGATTTCGAGATTTTGATGGATATAAACGTTTAAGGTACCCTGAATCCAAAAAAAATGGATTTTGGAAATTTGTCTGTGTTTCTGTGAACACAAAATATCTCAGTAACTAAAAGATCTAGGAGGTTGAAATTTGAGATTTAATTTAGGTACCCCCCTGGGACATGACACGAAGCTTTTGAACTAAATCGGCCAAAAAGTACTAGTACTTTACTGATGCACTTTTTTTTAGTTTTTTCCGATTTTCTCAAAATTTGTTCCAACGATTTTGATTAAAATTCAAAAATCAATTATTTTTTAGATGCTCTTTAAAATGTTTATTCTCATTTTGTCTTCTTCTTGGAGCACACTTTACTCTTGTGCTTCATAGGAAAGATAGCAGTGATTGCCATGGTAACAAAATATAAAATTTCCATATTTTCATCTTTAATTTTGCCCTCGGGGCATGGCGTAGAGGTTAGCGTGCTAACCTCATATACCAAACGTCGCGGGTTCGGACCCCAGGCAGTCCGATTATTTATTTAAGCCATTTGGATACCAAATGGCTTAAATAAGAATGCCTGGACCCCATATATGTATATTTAATAATAACGGATATCGTAAAAAGTCTTATATGGCCTGAGTTGCCGAAAAGACTGTGTGAAGTGTGTGTGAGTGTGAGTGTGAATGAGAAAAAAGTGTGAGTGTTTTTAAAAAAAAAAAAAAAAAAAAATCTTGAATTTTAATATATCGGCCGAGACTAAACATATGTCGATACAAAAAATCTGGTGTGACAAGCACAGATCACAACTTCTATTACCGAAGGTTTAACATAATTGAGGGGGGTATTTATTTCTTAATGTATATTTATTTAAAACGAGTTGAGTAAAAAATCACAGCGTATAACCTAATTATTATTATTTTTTCACATCTCTCAATAGAGACAAACTCAAATAACAGAGAGACGGAGGAGACATTGTCAATGATTGAAAAAATTCCACGGCAAGTGGGATTTGAACCCGAGTTGTATAGCAATTCTAGATTCGTAATGCGCAGCTAATCCGATTAGCCTCGAGTCTCCTCGTATTATATACTACATAATATAATTAATTCTAAACGAAGGGTCCGTCTCAGGCGGGAGGCTAGCTGTGAAGCCCACAGAAGGCACTAATAATAAAATAATAAACCTAATAATCAAGATTTGTGTTGATACAATCTAATTTAATATCTGCCCTCATTTTAACGAATCGATCAACAAATAAATTGCTCTACTCACGTCCAAACGAAAAAAAAAAATTTTATTAAAAGAGAAACCAACCCTCTGAAGCATTCAACAAATTTTTAAATCAAAGACAATGCGGAGACAGGTCTTAATACAGAAAAAAGATGAAATAAAAAGAAAGACTTGTTTTCGGCCCGAATTATTCGGGTCTAAACGTCACCCATCTTCAGGAGATATTATCATAAACTTTAATTCATATCAATCACATTCAATAGAACAGAAAGGCCATATAAATAGCGCTCTATTTACAAAGGGGTTAAAAAATCCTTAGAACTGCCTCCGTCAGTTGTTAGACAAGCAAAAAGGTAAATAGTATATTTTGTAATATACAAATTCATAGTCTGAGCCACCATCAGAGTTAATGCAAGGCTGCCGCTGCCTGGCCCACACCCAATTTTTAAATGATTATTTGAATAAGTCCTAGTTTCTGAAGAAGGTCACCGAAACAAATGACAATCATTAATTTACACTTGCTTTATGTTGGTAAACACTATGAAAATTTTATATTCGTAGAATAAATAAAAGGCCAAGCAGCTATGTTTCTTTATTTATTATAGAACACAGAGAGACGTTTCGGTCGAGTATGCGACCATCTTCATGGCTAGAGTTCACTCATTAGAAAAACCTCTTAAGTTCTTTGACAGACATTTCATAAAATTCATGACAATCTATCAGATATAATGCATTCAACACCAAAGTCAAAATAAATGAAAACAATTTTTATTGACTTTGGCGCTGAATGCATTATATCTGATAGATTGTAATGAATTTTATGAAATGTCTGTCAAAGAACTTAAGAAGTTTTTCTAATGAGTGAACTCTAGCCATGAAGATAGTCGCATACTCGACCGAAACGTCGTTCTGGGTTCTATAATAAATAAACATAGCTGCTTGGCCTTTTATTTATTCTACTACATCAGCGTTTCCCAACCTTTTGAAGTCCACGGCACCCCAAAGGTGCGTTGAGAATAATATTACTCACTAGCGGCACCCTTCTTTTTTTCCCCTATCAAAACGAAATTTTTCTGCCCTAGGGAAAATTTTTTCCCTTGCGTGAAAATCATTTGACCTTTTTTTAGCAAAACTTTATTATTTTTTTCTCTAAATATCTCGCGGCACCCTTGGGTGCCGGGGCACACCGGTTGGGAACCACTGTACTTCATATTGATTCAGCTATTCATCTCTCTAACAATTTTATATTATTTAACAATTTGTTCCCTGTGGAAGATTTAAAAAAAAAATCTTTCTTCGAGTTAAATTAAAAACATTAAATTTCGAATATCCACCGTCCCATGAATAGGGACACGAAAAAAGTATCGATACTTCCTGGTATCGATACTTTTGTTTCGATACTAGTACTTTTTTTACTCGATACTTTTCTTTCGATACTTTACTCATATGAGTACTTGTTTGCCGGTATCGAATGAGTATTACTCATTCAAAAACAATTTTTTTTTTAAGTTTTTTCGGCATCTTAGGCCATATAGACAGACTTTAAACGTTATATAAATATTTTAATTGCGATTCTGCCAAAGAATATCGCATATTCTTTTTCTCTTGATATAAATAGTAAGTTGATATATAACAGATAGTCGATATTTGTGGGATAGACTTTATTCCATCATATTCCTAATAATTATTTATTAATAATCGAAAATTTGATACTTTTTAATAAAAACCCTTTCATTTAATAACATTAAATTTCTAATTTAATTTTTTTTGTATTATTGCAAACTGTATTTACTAAATTTAAAAGTGCTCAAATATTACATAGAAAGGCCAATATATAAACTAATAAAAATACTGATCGACAAGGTTTTCTTCACAAGAAGTTTGATTAGTGAATTCAGTACAATTTTTATAGTGAATTCAGATATGTAGTTAGAATTTTTCCTTCAGGCACAGTTTTAGATATATTGAGAAAAAAAAAATTTTAATAGAAAATGTGCTCTAAAACGGCTCTTATTTTGAATTTTCAAGATTTTTTTAAACACCAGTATACCCCATTAATCTTCCGTTGGGCCCTTTGAACGACGTCAGGAGCCTAAGATGCCGAAAAAACTTAAAAAAAAAAAGAGGAAAAATACTCATACTTTAAAAAATACTCGATACCTACACGTACTGGTATCGATACTTTTCGTCCGATACTTTCTGGTATCGATACTTTCCTTTCGATACGATACCAAGTACAAGTATCGATACTTTTTTACTTTCTCTTAGCCTATATATGAAATATATAGAGAGAGAAAGTATTGCGATCATGTCAAAAAATTCGATGTCGAGATTTTGATGGATATACATGTTTTGAGGTCCCCTGAGTCCAAAAAAAGTGGGTCCCGCAAATTGGTCTGTGTGTGTGTGTGTGTGTATGTGTGTGTGTCTGTATGTGTGGACAGATTTTTAGCATGAAGGAATTGAGCTACCGGATTGAAATTTTATATTTAACTTAGGTACCTTTGAAGAATCTCAAAATAAGCTTTTTGAACAAAATCGGCCAAAAAGTATTAGTACTTTACTGATGTACTTTTTCAGTTTTTTTCGATTTTCTCAAAATTCCCTCCAAGGATTTTTTTTAAAGTTCATAAATCAACTATTTTTTAGATGCTCTTTAAAATGTATATTCTCATTTTGCCGTTGAAATCTTCTGAAGACCACTTTACTCTTGTTCTTCATAGCATAGATAGAAATGGTTGCCATGGTAACGGAATTTAAATCTTTTTCTTTTTTATTAGATTAAAAATCAATTATTATTTAAATTCCCATTTATTTTTATTTTATTTTTCTGTCTTTAATTGTTTCCGGGAAAACATATATCACTCTCTCTCTCTCTCTCTCTCTCACAATATATATCAATCAATCCAAAAAAAAATCACTTGCAAACATTATCGCCTGTCTCTCCGCCTTCTCTCATAGGCCTAATGTTAATTTCCTATAGGGATTTGTATGTTAATTTCGATTCAAAAGGGGGTCCCCTTTGGAACTTTTTACGCATTTAAATATTTTTTTTCCAATTCTTATGAAATTTTGTATTTATTTACGATTCTATATTGTGTATAAAATGTCCAAATATGAGATTAAAATTTTGAAAAATAACCATAGTTTATTTGAAGCAGTCAACATTTAAAATGCAAGTTTGAAACTAAGGTGCTATGGGAAACTAAATATATCTCGACACAAAAAATCTGGTGTGACCAGCACGGTGCACAACTTTCTCTTACCGAAGGGTAAGAGAAAGTTGTGTGCTGTGCGCCAGTCCCACCAGATTTTTTCCGTATCCCTACCCATGAATATTCGACGAGTAAAACGAATTTTATCAATTAACAGTATTCTTCCTTTAAAAAATGAAAAAAAGAAAATTGAATTAAATAGCAATTTTTATTATTTCTCATTTAAGAGATTTAATCATTTCGTTATTCTAATTATCTTTAATTTTTCACAAGGGCAGAGAGAACACAATGCTTTCCAATGAAAGAATTCCAGATTTGTCAACCCTTTAAAAGGGAGTCACCTACCCCTAATTTACATTTTAAAGAGCATCTAAAAAAATAATTGATTTATGAATTTTAATCAAAATCGTTGGAGCAAATTTTGAGAAAATCGGAAAAAAAAAAAATGAAAAAGTACATCAGTAAAGTACTAGTACTTTGAGCTTTCAAAAGCTCTCTATCTCGTCCCAGGGGGGGGGTACCTAACTTAAATATAAAATTTCAGCTTTTCGTTCTTGAGATATTTTG
Source organism: Euborellia annulipes (assembly GCA_023213315.1). NCBI lineage: Eukaryota > Metazoa > Arthropoda > Insecta > Dermaptera > Anisolabididae > Euborellia > Euborellia annulipes. The sequence continues at coordinate 9,240 of JAKCPI010003510.1, forward strand.
TTCACACACAGACAGATATATCATGTTGCAAAAAACTCTTTTTTGGACTCAGTGGACCTCAATATCCATCAAAATCTCGACATTGAATTTTTGACATGAATCCAATACTTTCTCCCCTATAAGTAAGAGAAAGTAATATAATATAGATAAAGATAATTAAAATTAAAAATTGAATAATTAAATCCCCAATTCTATAATTAATCATATATATTAAATTTCAACTTTATTTAATTTTATCATTTATATGTATAGAGAGAAGAGATGCAAAATTTTATCATAGAATAATTATTTTTTGTGATTATTGCAAACGAAAGCAAGCTATTGATCTTAAATGAATTTTATTTCAATATATTTATTTTTTTTTAATCCTCTAAAATCAATAAAATGATGACATTTAAATGGGATTAACGAGAGAATGTTGAATAAAATAAAAATAAAAAAAACTCTAAAAAATGAATAAAACAAGAGAAGATAGCAATAATACAATATTAAGAAGAGATAAGCAAAGACCTGTCTTACTAAGCCGGACATTAATCCGGGTCAGGTGTCGACCGGCCGGGCCCTTAAATGGGAATGCACATCCCACACACACACACCCCCTTGGGTTGAATGAACAACATCGACTTACCTTGTTATAAATGCAATTTGATTGAGGGTGAGTGAATTCAGTAGATGAAGAGAGGACACTCACGCACTAAATGCTTTAACGAGAAGAGTGAATGAACAACTGAAATACCGCCTTGGCTGACACATGTGTCGATGTGTGTCCCCCACTCCGGGTGCACTTGCCCTGCTCTCGCATGCGGCGGCGCATGCGCCTCAGCATCCCCCTTGCACGCTCGCTCACACGCACACGATAAGTATCGACCGCAAAACTGTTATCTAATGCCCACCCGGCCGGCCGTGCTTTTTTTTCTCTCTCAATAGGTGATGATGATAAGCATGTGTGTTTAATTGATTAATTAATTACTTGTTCATAAACTCATGTTTTTGTATTTTTTTGATCATAAATCATAATTTTTTTTTTTCTTTAATCACCAGCAAACTCCTGTATTGGTGATAAATTAATATTAAGTGATTCTCTCTGTCAACAACTAGCTGGAGGAAAACTCACTTAAGGGGCTTCAGGAGAGCGCATTGAAACTTTGTGTTTTTTATGCGTTTTTTAAATGATTTAAATTCGTGACCATTTTACATAATAGAATGCTTTTTGTTTAATTACGATCGATTAAAAAAATTCCTATTATGAAAATTGTATTTTTACTTTCTCTTACCTCTATATATGTTAATATATATAGAGAGAGAAAGTATTGCGATCATATCAAAAATTCGATGTCGAGATTTTGATGGATATACATGTTTTGAGGTCCCCTGAGTCCAAAAAAGTGGGTCCCGCAAATTGGTCTGTGTGTGTGTGTGTGTGTATGTATGTGTGTGTGTGTGTCTGTGTGTATGTGTGTGTGTGGACAGATTTTTAGCATGAAGGAGTTGAGCTAGCGGATTGAAATTTTATATTTAACTTAGGTACCTTTGAAGAATCTCAAAATAAGCTTTTGAACAAAATCGGCCAAAAAGTACTAGTACTTTACTGATGTACTTTTTCAGTTTTTTTCGATTTTCTCAAAATTCCCTCCAAGGATTTTTTTTTAAATTCATAAATGAACTATTTTTTAGATGCTCTTTAAAATGTATATTCTCATTTTGCCGTTGAAATCTTCTGAAGACCACTTTACTCTTGTTCTTCATAGGAAAGTAGAAATGGTTGCCATGGTAACGGAATTTAAATTTTTTCTTTTTATTAGATTAAAAATCAATTATTATTTAAATTCCCATTTTTTTTTATTTTATTTTTCTGTCTTTAATTGTTTCCAAGAAAACATATATCACTTCTCTCTCTCTCTCTCTCTCACTTGCAAACATTATCGCCTGTCTCTCCGCCTTCTCTCATAGGCCTAATGTTAATTTCCTATAGGGATTTGTATGTTAATTTCGATTCAAAAGGGGGTCCCCTTTGGAACTTTTTAGGCATTTAAAATTTTTTTTTCCAATTCTTATGAAATTTTGTATTTATTTACGATTCTATATTGTGTATAAAATGTCCAAATATGAGATTAAAATTTTGAAAAATAACCATAGTTTATTTCAAGCAGTCAACATTTAAAATGCAAGTTTGAAACTAAAGTGCTATCGGAAACTAAATATATCTCGACACAAAAAATCTGGTGTGACCAGCACGGTGCACAACTTTCTCTTACCGAAGGTTAAGAGAAAGTTGTGTGCTGTGCGCCAGTCACACCAGATTTTTTTTTTTTAAATCTAAAAATGTAAAAATCATTAAGGTGCTCGTCTCGGGGTGCTAAATTTGGGAGTTTCCAGCGGCCACAATTTTGAAGTTATCGACTAGGAACCGACCGAATATTCGGTTTCGGCCAGTTTCGGCCAAAAATCATGGTTTCGGCCGTAGTTTCGGTTTCGGCCAAAAAAGTGGCCGAACCTTTCGGCCGGCCGAAACCAGAGTCTGAAAAAATGGGATGAGACTCGCATGCAAAAAAAAAAAAGGTCAAATAATTTGCACTTGAGGGAGAAAAAATTTTAGTCTCCCTAAAAAAAAGGTAAAATGATTTTCACGGGAGGGAAAAAAAATTCAAAAAAAAAAGGTAAAAATGAAAAAAAATTTTATAGGAAATACAAGTTTCGGTTTCGGTTACGGTTTCGGCCGAAACTAAGGTTGAGGCCGAATATTCGGTTTCGGTTTCGGTTTAGGCTGAAAATCTTGTTTCGGTCGGACCCTACTATCGACCTCAAATTTTTTTTTTAAATTAAAGCTATTTAAAATATCTACAACTTATGGAAGCCCTTTTTTTTGACTTTCGAAAAAATAAATTTTTTTTTTAGATTAATCGCATTAAATAAAAGATATTTTAAAAAACGGAACTCTATAAGTTGTAGATAATTAAATTAGTAATCATTGTGTTAAAAAATAATTAATTTTCACCCTTAATTAATTAGTTGGAAGCTCTAGAATGAAATGGAATAAATTCCATGTATTCCTATGGAAAAAAACTAACGCCATCTCTTGCCGCCTCGAGTAACTCGGTAGTCATAAGTGTTCTAACAGTTTTTCGAGACGCTCACTTTAATATCCAACCTATAATAATTGAAATGAAATGGTGACAAAGTAAAAAATAAATTTCTTTATTATTATTTGAAATTCCTATCGGGATTACCCGAGGTGTTTAAATGCACGAAGACACACACCTCAAACCCAACCGGCCTCTGGCCGTGGCCATCTACCGGCACCCCGTGAAGTTACATTATTTCCTATCTCTAACTCCTCCACCTGCTTTCGTCTCTAGCTAGTGAACTAATCCTTATTTCTAGTTCCACCTGGTTCCCTTTATCCAACCTCTTCTATGCTATGGAGGATGTCCTAGTTTGAGGAGGGACTCCCTCAGCACTGACTCCTTTCGAAGAATGCATCACTCAGAGGGAACCTTCTTTACGTCCCTTCCTCAGGACGGGATGTGACAGCAACTCCCTTTCATCGTTTTTTAGTAAATCGGCTCTTCTGAAAATTTAGACCAGTGAACCCAGATAGCACAGTAAGACGAACTGTGCTATCTGGGAAGATTTGGTTCCTTTTCAAGTGGACGGTCTCATTTATTTAAATAAACTTTGAATGAAAAAACTAAATTAATATCATATCTAGGTCTAAAAAAAGTTGTTCAAGAAATAGTAAAATTCAAATTAAAAATCTTTTTTTTCCCCCAAAATTGGGGATTTGGGGTTCTTAGAGACCGAGTTTCAAAAAAACAAACCTGAAATTTCTGTTAGGACATTCATTTTAACGAAAAATAAAATGGATAGCTCATCTCACAATCAGTTAAAAGTTAATGTAGATTCAACCCAATAAAAATGTTATAACAAAATGATCATTTGGGGCCCCCTTAAATTGGAATTTCGAGAAATCGCTTCTTAACTGACGGTCCACATAATAAAGATTCTTTTACCCTTTTCGAGTACTGAGGCCATTTAGGGGTTTGAATTTACTATATGGATTTTAAAATACAAAGTACCGAAGGCTACTGGGGGACGTTCCACACGCTGATTTTTCGAGCACACCCCCAAGAATAATAATAATAAATATAAATATATGTATATTAAAAATGTTGAATGGCGACATCCGAGTGCAAACATTATTACTCTTGGGAACTGAGGTGGGTTCCCGTTTCCTTCCTCAGGAGGAGGCATTCTTGATAATTGGATTATCTTTTGACTTTGAACCTTAGTTGCTTTTAACTTGACATTAATTTCTTTATCCTCAATTGCCTCCTCAGTTTTACTATAGTTAATAACCCTAGTTATAATTTATAAATTATAACTAGGGCTCCGATTTATAGGCACTGAAAATCTCTAAAATAGGCAGGCAACTAAGCACTAAAAATTATTAAAATAGGCACTTAAAAAGGCATTATTTAAGAAATAATATAAAAAAATTTAAAAAATGATGTCATTTTTTCGGTGTGACTGGCGCACAGCACACAACTTTCTCTTACCTTCGGTAATCGAAAGTTGTGTACTGTGCTGTCACACCAGATTTTTTGTGTCGACATGTATTTAGTTTCCGACAGTAGGGTACAATTGAATTCAAGATGTAAAATTTATAAGTATGGGAAAATATTTATATTTTGTTACCATGGCAACCATTTCTCCTATCTTTTCTATGGAGTACAAGAGTAAAGTGGTCTTCAGAAGATTTCAATCACAAAATGAGAATATACATTTTATAGAGAATCTAAAAAATAATTAATTTTTGAATTAAAAAAAAAAATCGTTGGAGCAAATTTTGAGAAAATCGAAAAAAACTGAAAAAGTGAATCAGTAAAGTGCTAGTACTCTTTGGCCGATTTTGTTCAAAAGCTTCGTGTCACGTCCCAGGGGGGTGCCTAACTTAAATATAAAATTTCAACTTCCTAGCTCTTTTCGTTCTTGAGATATTTTGTTCACAGACACACAGACACACACACACACACACAGACAGACCATGTCGCGAAAACCACTTTTTTGGATTCAGGGGACCTCAAAACGTGAAGATCCATCAAAATCTCGACATCGAATTTTTGACATGAATCCAATACTTTCTCTCTATATATATATTACATATATACATAGGTAAGAGAAAGTAAAAATTGATGTCTTATTTTTGGTAATCTGGTGTGACTGGTCGCACAGCACACAACTTTCTCTTAATTTCGGTAATTTAAAGGCCCATTCTGTACTTGTTTGCCAGAATATAAATACAAATCAAATTTTAAAGTACAAATTTTTAAAATTTTACATTAAAAATTAATTTTTTTTCGAAAAAAATAATTTGTTCAAATCTCGGGGGGGGGGGAGGGGTAATTACCCCTTTACCGAAAAAATTTTCTTGATAATTCAAAAAAATTTTAAATTTAGGCTATGTATAGCTCATAAAAAATTGAAATTGGCTATTTGAACTTAAAATAGGCACTAAAAAAAGGCATTTATAGATGAAATAGGCATTATAGGCACTAACAAATGCCTCTTATTTTATTCAGTATTTAATGAAACGTATACATATCATATTGGCCTAAATTTTAAGCCATAAATTAAAAAAATCTGGTGTGACTGGCGCACAGCACACAACTTCTCTTACCTTCGGTAATCGAAAGTTGTGTTCTGTGCTTGTCACACCAGATTTTTGTGTCTAAATGTATTTAGTTTCCGACAGTAGGGTACAATTGAATTCAAGATGTAAAATTTATAAGTATGGGAAAATATTTATATTTTGTTACGATGGCAACCATTTCTCCTATCTTTTCTATGGAGTACAAGAGTAAAGTGGTCTTCAGAAGATTTCAATCACAAAATGAGAATATACATTTTAAAGAGAATCTAAAAAATAATTAATTTTTGAATTAAAAAAAAAATCGTTGGAGCAAATTTTGAGAAAATCGAAAAAAACTGAAAAACTACATCAGTAAAGTACTAGTACTTTTGGGCCGATTTTGTTCAAAAGCTTCGTGTCACGTCCCATGGGGGTGCCTAACTTAAATATAATATTTCAACTTCCTAGCTTTTTTCGTTATTGAGATATTTTGTTCACAGACACACACACACACACACACACACAGACAGACCATGTCGCGAAAACCACTTTTTTGGATTCAGGGGACCTCAAAACGTGAAGATCCATCAAAATCTCGACACCGAATTTTTGACATGAATCCAATACTTTCTATATATATATTACATATATACATAGGTAAGAGAAAGTAAAAAAGGCAAATAGGGCGAAATCCGAGCCCTAATTATAACAAAGGAGGTGAGGAGGGGGGGGGGTGATTTATTAAAAACGGCCAGCTTGGCCACTAGATCACAGTGGCGCCATTGTCTTCGTTTTATATGATAATTCATATTTAGATTAGTGATGACAGTTGTATGAAAATAAGCCAAAAGGCAAATCATTTAACATGCACGCTTGCATGTTATGCCAGTGACATAACAACAAAAAGACTCTCGTTTTTTTTTTGTCTTGTTTCCAAGAAACATCTTTTACAAAAGGAATCAATTTAAAAAGATGCAAAATCATTTTGCTGGCAGCAGCATCTAATATTGCGCAATGTCGATATAAGAATGAGTCAAAAATTAAATTGTTTATTTTGCTAAGTTGCTCAAGTTATGAAATTTCGCTACATATTCTATTAATATTTATTTTTACTTTCCCGCCAATATCGGTGGCAGAAATGGCTGGTGGCCTGATGCCAACATTCTTTCTTTTTAAATAAATAGATAAATAATACCTACTTTCCCGCCAATATATTATATACAATGTAATTATGATCGTAAAAATATAATCCCAAATTTGTACTTTCTCTTACCTATGTATATATGTAATATATATATAGAGAGAAAGTATTGGATTCATGTCAAAAATTCGATATCGGGATTTTGATGGATCTTCACGTTTTGAGGTCCCCTGAATCCAAAAAAGTGGTTTTCGCGACATGGTCTGTCTGTGGGTGGGGGGGGGGGGGGGGGGGGGGGGGGGGGGGTGTGTCTGTGTTCACTTTTAAGCATGAAGTAATTGAGCTAGGAAGTTGAAATTTTATTATTTAAGTTAAACACCCCCCCGGGACTGGAAAAATAAGCTTTTAATCAAAATCGGCCAAAGAGTACTAGTACTTTACTGATGTACTTTTTCAGTTTTTTTCGATTTTCTCAAAATTCTCTCCAACGATTTTTTTTTTAATTCAAAAATCAATTATTTTTTAGATGCTCTTTAAAATGTATATTCTTATTTTGCAATTGAAATCTTCTGAAGACCACTTTACTCTTGTATTTCATAGGGAAGATAGGAGAAATGGTTGCCATGGTAACAACATATAAATATTTTCCCATACTTATAAATTTTACATCTGAATTCATATGTTTCGTACAGTCGGGAACTAAATACATGTCGACACAAAAAATCTGGTGTGACAAGCACAGAACACAACTTTCGATTACCGAAGGTAAGAGAAAGTTGTGTGCTGTGCGCCAGTCACACCAGATTTTTTTGTAACGAAATATAGAATCACTAGCAACGCCGCCCGCCTCAGGTTTGAGAAGGTGAACTTGTATTTATTTTCATATGGCGCTATATGTAATCTCTGATAGAGGGGAAGAAGGGATCTCACTCTAATCTGTGTATTCAGAGATAAAGGGTCGGATGATAAGAGCTCTCTGACTGTGGGTCTCATTCCGACCTTGAAACAAAATCGAGAGAGGATTTTTAGAGAAAATCAAATGACATGTCGTCATTGGTTGACAGGGGTGAGAGATTTATTTGATTCCTTCCGGCCTCGGGTAGTAGCAATTTGTCCATCCCGCAGGGGCCGAACAGGAGATGATAAAGATGGAATGATTTCTCGTCGTTCGGCCTTGCCCTTGGAAAGGAGAGATAGGGTTCCTAGAAATAGTGAACCCCCTTTAGCATCTTGGGGCCCTCCAACGGCGGTTTTGCTCAATTTCCAGCCATGCCAAAATGAGCACCAAATCCATGAGCAAGGATTTGTCTTTGCCGTGTAGGTAGTTCACCGAGCCAGAGCCAAAACATGTCCAGTGTTGCCAGATTCATATTTACTTATTTATTGAATAGTAGGCTGGGATGAGTAGTGTAAAGGGGCTGGAGAGTAATAACCAGCAAATGTATAGCTCCACCTGACGTCCTTTTATTTGGCAGATATTTCGATGCGTAGAACACACATCATCTTCAGTGCCGCGCTTTAAAATTTAATTTACAAAAATATAAACAAAGATGAATATTACATAATACAGTTTTTTTGAAATAATTTTTTAGAAAATCTCCACTATGTATAACGCCCCTAAGGCATTTGATATAAATAGACTAAGCCCACCTACTATATCCTGTGAGTATTTTCTAAAAAATTATTTCAAAAATACTGTATTATGTAATATTCATCTTTGTTTATATTTTTGTAAATTAAATTTTAAAGCGCGGCACTGAAGATGATGTGTGTTCTACGCATCGAAATATCTGCCAAATAAAAGGACGTCAGGTGGAGCGTAAATTGCTGGTTATTACTCTCCAGCCCCTTTATTTATTTATTTTGATATTTTTCTTATATTTTCTGAAGAGATTTTATTAGAATCATTACGTTAACATTTTTTAAATCATTTTTTGACAAAATTTTCAAAATGTACAACAGTATATTTAAGAGGGGCATGATGATTTTTTGATGGGAGGAAAATTCAAATTATAACCATTCGTCACGCATTATGCGGCATTTTGATTCAACAGATATTTGCACACACCCCTCTCTCAACACTCTTACAACAAAGAAGTACACACAATAATGTTAATAGGAACAAATAATCATTACCCTAGCGAATATCACACACACATACACAGTCTTTTGGGCAACTTAGGCCATTTAAGACTTTACGATACCCGTTATTTTAAAATATCTCTATTGGGGGTCCAGGCATTCTTATTTAAGCCATTTTATATCCAAATGGCATAGATAAAATCATCGGAATGCCTGGGATCGGAACCCTCGACCCTTGGTATACAAGGCAGGCGCGCTACCAACTACGCCAAGTTCGAGAACGCTTTTTCTTAATTATGAAAAAAAATTATTACTATTCTAATCCAGTTCCTGCTTGAAGATTTGTTTACATCCATAGAATACACAAATGCAAAGAATACATAAATATTTCTCTATACATTTCCTATAGGAGAAATCATACCTTGAGGAATTATTAACTCAAAAAGTTATAGGAATATCGGGATGAAAATAATTTTCCTATAATCCCTAGAAGGTCCTCTTTATGCATATAAAATTTAGTTTCAAAATTCCAACGGGAAGTTGCCTAAATAGAGCGTGGCAGACGGACAGACAGACAGAAGACGGGCATTAACGAATTTCATAAATAGATTTTCATTAGATTTTTCTTCATAGAGGGTCCAAGTTCTTGAATTATTTCATCATTAATAAATTTGTTTGTTTTTTCTTAAAAGCCCTTAAAAAAACCTCCCTGGCATATGCGGTCAAACCCAACCAGCCTCCGGCACCCCGTGAAGTTAGATCTCTAAAAATAATTTTTCTTAAAAAAAAGTCAATGGGGGGGGGGAAGGGAATTAATTGCAAATTGAATGCTAATGAGAAATTCTTCAATTTTAACGATGATATAATAATAATTATCTTAAATATAATATTTTTTTATTCCTATAATCTTTTAATCATTTTATCCGTGTCATTGACATTTGCAAAGCAATAAATAACCAAATTAAAAAAAAAAATTATTTAAGAGCTGATATATATAAGCCGAGTTCATTGTTCACCCACTCACACTGAGAGGTTAAAAGGATATACAATTTATAAAACGATATTTGCCCTCGGGCTTGGTCTAGGGGTTAGACTGCTGGCCTTGAATACCAAATGTCGAGATTTTAATGGAAATACATCTTTTGAGGTCCTCTGAGTCCAAAAAAGTGATCTGTGTGTGTGAACAAAATATCTCAAGAACGAAAAGAGCTATGAGGTTGAAATTTTATATTTAAGTTGGACGTGACACGAACCTTTCGACCAAAGAGTACTAGTACTTTACTGATGCACTTTTTCAGTTTTTTTTTCGATTTTCTCAAAATTCGCTCCAACGATTTTGATTAAAATTCAAAAATTAATTACAGTAGAGTCCCGGTAATCCGAACCTCGCTAATCCGAACTCTTTTTGCGTACGATTTTTTTTTTTTTTTAAATTTTTTTTTCTCTTAATTAAACGTAAAAAAATATTATGAAATATTTATTTAGAGTTTAATATCACCGACAAGTTTCACGGTTTACAACGTTATAAATACGACTTTATTATCAAAATTAACTAATTCAAGCTTACAATTCCGGTTAATCCGAACTTCCCAATAATCCGAACGACCCTCGGTCCCAATTAGCTCGGATTAACGGGACTCTACTGTATTTTTTACATGCTCTTTAAAATGTATATTCTCTGAAAATTGTTTAAAGCACACTTTACTCTTGTACTTTATAGGAAAGATAGGAGAAATGGTTGCCATAGTAACAAAATATAAATATTTTTCCATGTTTATTGAATTCTAATATATCGGCGGAATCTAAATATATTTCGACACAAAAATTCTGGTGTGACAAGAGCGCAGAACATAACTTTCGATAATATTGAGATGATGGCAAGGGCGGATACAAGGGGGGTAAAGGGGTAATTACCACCCCCCCTTGAGATTTGAAAAAAATGTATTTTTAATGTAAAATTTTAAAAATTATTACTTAAAAATTTGATTTGTATTTATATTCTGGGAAACAAGTACAGAATGCGCCTTTAAATTACCGAAATTAAGAAAAAAATGTGTGCTGTGCGACCAGTCACTCCAGATTACCCCCCCCCCCCCCGAGAAACACCTCCTGGATCCGCCACTGGATGATGGCTGAACTATTAACAGATACGAGTCGGATGGCAGCCAGGAAAGAAATCAGACAAAAGTTTAATCAATCTTTATTTCGATTGCCGACGTTTCGGACACAAATCGCGCCCTTCCTCAGGACTTGACTATCGATTATCCTGAGGAAGGGCGCGATTTGCATCCGAAACGTCGGCAATCGAAATAAAGATTGATTAAACTTTTGTCTGATTTCTTTCCTGGCTGCCATCCGACTCATATCAGATAACTTTCGATTACCGAAGGCAAGAGAAAGTTGTGTGCTGTGTGACCAGTCACCCCAGATTTTTATTTCTAGACCCAAATACCATGTTTGCCTCTGATTTGTCTGAGATTTTTCTTCGTTGTACTGGAGGTGTGTCTACACTGAGTATGTCGCGTGATTTCTCCCCCCCCTCTCCCCCTCTCAGTTATAATCTCTCATTCATGTTCGTAAGCTGTAACCATTTTTAGAGAAATAATAAATCCACACACACACACACAACTAGAGAGAAATTCTCAAGGATGTTGTCGCAATAAAAAAAAAAAAATTCCATTCATTTTTTTTTTTAAATAAGACACATAGATAATGAATATTGATAAAGGTGTATGTGTGTTGAGGTCTTAAAATATTACTCAAATTATGTCCAATGTCAAGTCAACGCCTTTTATCTTTTATATTGTGTAATGTTTTGTTGTTGTTTTTTTTTTTTTTTTTTTAATTCGTTTAAGGTCTTTTCCGGCATCGGAGGCCATTTAGACCTCGTGTTTTGTTGTTTTAATTGTATCTTGGAGAGGTAAGGCGGCTCCAACTAACAATATTTATCCATTGCCTTATTGAGTAACTTTTGGATTTAAATCCGAAGATCCGATCCAATTCAGGATCTTGGATCTAGATCGAATTCATTTTTGCTCCCTAAATCTAGGATTGGATAGGTAATCCTTTGGTCTCCGCGACAAGATGATTTAATAAATTATTAATTTTCGACATATGCCAAAATTAAGCGTCATTTTAAGTTTATCAAAGGGTCATTCCACGTCAAATCAACCAAAAAAATAAAAAATTTTCACCCATAATCTCAGATTTTTATGAAACTTGGTATGTTTGTTCTATATATAGAGATAAGTAACAGCACCAAATTTCAATTTTTTATCTCACTTAGTTTTCGAGTTATGGCTCTTTAAAGTTTTGATTTTTTTCACCTTGCGCGGCTTGGCTAATGCCAAACAAAATGTGACATGGAAGAGAAAATAATTTCTCATTTGCTTATTTGACACCCAAACTTGATGAAATTTTTATGGTAGGTTCTTTAAACAATAAGGAATTAGAAAAAAAAATATATCACGAATCTAAGTTAATCCTAAAATATAAAAAAAAATTCATATTGTTGATTTTTTTTTAGTTTTGAAAACGCAAACATGGTTTAGCGCTAAAGCCAATATCTCCAAAAGGGAATGAGATATTCAAGAAATTTTTTTTCTAAATAATCTACATGAAATGGGCTTTAATTTAGTAAAATAAAAATTTTGTGTATTTTGTTCCCTCTATTTCTAAAGTCCATTGCAAGTTTCAATATATAGTTTTACATGTTAAAAAGATTTCAAGGGCAAAATGAAAATATACATTTTAAAGAGCATCTAAACAATAATTGATTTATGAATTTTAATAAAAATCGTTGCAGGAAATTTTGAGAAAATTGGAAAAAACTGAAAAAGTACATCAGTAAAGTACTAGTACTTTTTGGCCGATTTTGTTCAAAAGCTTATTTTGAGTGTCCGGGAGGGTGCCTAACTTAAATATAAAATTTCAACCTCCTAGCTCAATCCTTTCATGATTTCAAATGGACACTGTGTGTGTGTCTGCTTAAAACTGAACGCAGACGAAAATTCAATCAATTCAATTGAAAGCATGAAAGGATTGAGCTAGGAGGTTGAAATTTTATATTTAAGTTAGGTACCCTCCCGGACACTCAAAATAAGCTTTTGAACAAAATCGGCCAAAAAGTACTAGTACTTTACTGATGTACTTTTTCAGTTTTTTCCAATTTTCTCAAAATTTCCTGCAACGATTTTTATTAAAATTCATAAATCATTTATTGTTTAGATGCTCTTTAAAATGTATATTTTCATTTTTGCCCTTGAAATCTTTTTAACATGTAAAACTATATATTGAAACTTGCAATGGACTTTAGAAATAGAGGGAACAAAATACACAAAATTTTTATTTTACTAAATTAAAGCCCATTTCATGTAGATTATTTAGAAAAAAAAAATTTCTTGAATATCTCATTCCCTTTTGGAGATATTGGCTTTAGCGCTAAACCATGTTTGCGTTTTCAAAACTAAAAAAAAATCAACAATATGAATTTTTTTTTATATTTTAGGATTAACTTAGATTCGTGATATATTTTTTTCTAATTCCTTATTGTTTAAAGAACATACCAAAAAAATTTCATCAAGTTTGGGTGTCAAATAAGCAAATGAGAAATTATTTTCTCTTCCATGTCACATTTTGTTTGGCATTAGCCAAACCGCGCAAGGTGAAAAAATCAAAACTTTAAAGAGCCATAACTCGAAAACTAAGTGAGATAAAAAATTGAAATTTGGTGCTGTTACTTATCTCTATATATAGAACAAACATACCAAGTTTCATAAAAATCTGAGATTATGGGTGAAATGGCCTGGTTGAACTGACGTGGAATGACCCCAAACAAAATGTGAAAAATATAATAAATAAGGGATAATTTTTTTTTTTTTTTAGGGAGGGGGAGGGGACAAGGATTCGAGGAAAATGCGAAATTTTAGGAGAAAGGAGAATTTGATCTCCCTACTTTTCACATGTGACTGGCTGGACATATTTCAAAAAAGCCTCAAAATCATAGTATGGATTTTTTTAACAATTCTTAGTTCGCCACGTATATATTGTTACTTCTAAAATGAATCAATTATACGTAGTTCCTTAGTATTTTTAATACTTTTTCTAAAATATATATGGCAGCTTGCTAAAATTATTTAGATCTCCAAAAAATTGTGATGCTAACCTAAACAAAATCGGACCGTGAACAATTTAAAGGTTTCTATGAAGAAAAAGTCGATTTTTTTTATTAATTTAAATTTTTTTTTGACGTGACAACGTCTTACAAATCATGTGTCTATAGTGGCAGGTTAGGGAGGCATGCACGAAAAAGTTTATCGGCTTGAATAACTCCTCTGTCTTAAGAGGTATAATTATGGGGAATATACGGTTAGAAAGAATGAGTTTTCAGCTAAAGATTTCACCATTTATTTTTTTCCTATCAATTTATTTTACCCGCTGTAAATTCTAATTTGAAAGTTTAAACCCCTGTAGATTCCGAACGGCTAATCAGATCAGACTAAATGGGATGTCATTTGGTGCAGAGAGAAAACCTCTAATAGAATAAATAAAAAATCCCGAGTAATTAACTCCAAAATTAGTTGTTTTTTTTTCGAAAAATCTCATTTTTAAGCATAAGTCGCCCTTAATGGATAAAAGTTTGGCCACACCTGTTATATATTGTTACAATTAAAATGTTTGAACATGTTTATTAATGGGAACAAAGTGCTAGTACTTTATATTTCAATATAGGTAAGAGAAAAAAAAATATTTTTTTGAATTCAAGCAAAAGACGTTGTCACGTTAAAAAGCCACCGGCTGTGTAGAAGTCACACCCAACACCAAATTTTTTTACAAATTTATGAAATATAGACTTTTTACTATAAGTTAGTATTAAATAGGAATAATAAAGGAATTTTAAAATTTATGTCGTTTTCCCATTTTACATGGAATGACCCTTTGGGTATTTTTTAAAAGTTATTGGCCATGGATTCTCACTACTCCAAGCGGCAGGCGCGATTGGAAAGAAACGAAACAAAATAGCAGATGTTTTTTGTTTAATTTGTTGCTTTATCATAATATTTAATCAATCTTTTAATTTTCTATCCAAAGGAGAGATTCGCTCGCTGATGAAGATAATAATCTAAAAGTTCCTTTCAAATGATACGCAATTTATTTAATCTTGACTTCTAGACCAGGGTCACAAAAAATCTCAGTTCTATTATATATATGTAAATTTAAAACCCACTCTTTTAAATTTGACGCCACACGTCTTTTTCTAAATTCAAGTTCTTTTTCATAAGTTGGCAACAGTTCACATATGAAAATTTAGCTAAGCAAATATCACTCATATTTACCAGATGTACAGACATTAAAACGTGTTCAGAAATATTATTTTATATAAAGAAGAAGAGAAAGAAGTCAATGCAGCAAATATTACTTTTTATTCTATTCTAATATTGTTTTAGGTAAGATTGTTAATTTTTCCAAAATCAACCTTGTAAATATTGTTATTTTATTTTGTTTTAATAAAAACTAATATTGTTTTAGCAATTGTATAAAAGTTGTTTTATTTGCATAATTACAAATAGAATAAAACTTTGTAAACTACATTGACATCATTAACCCAAGATATGGAGAAAAAACTACACATTCATTTAACCAGAAGGAAGAAAGATGAAATACACGTGGAAGCATTATCAGAAGATAAAACCATATGGTATGTTGTTCCAGAAATTTTCAAGAATATAAACAAACATAAAGAATTAAAAAAATTTTCCTCGGTAAATAATGCAATAAAATCCATAACAAAATTAGACGGTTATAGAAAAATAGCTGTGAAGATTAATGAAGAAATGAAAAATTTTTATTGGGATGAAGATGGAAATTTCTGTATAAAAGAAATCTACCTAGAAGAATATATAGAGAAAGAAGTAAGTCATGGCGAAAGAAAAGAAGAAAATACTTTATTGTTAAAGAAAATAGAAGAATTAGAAGAAAAATTAAAAGTAAGTAACCAAATAAACTTAAATGAAATAGAAAAAAAATTCCTTTTAGAAAAATTTGAAGGAAACCAAGACGCAAAAAGATGGTTAGAAGCCTTTGAAAAGGAATGTGATAGATATCACGTGACCTCTAATGAACTAAAAATAGAAATACTTAAACTATTCATCAGCGGAAACGTAAAAGACTGGTATCAAGCAAATGTTATAAAATTGAAGATCTCAGATTGGGAAAAATGGAAAGAATCATTCCTTTTAAACTTCAAAAGAAATAACTGGGTAACTATAAGAACTGCATTTAATTTTAGATATATGAAGGGATCAATAATGGATTATCTTATAAAAAAAGAAAGACTGTTACTAGAAGCAGACGGAAAGTTACCAGAAATGACAAGAATATATTTAATAGTATACGGGCTTCCAATTCCATTACAAGAAAAATTAGACAGAGAAAAAATCCTAAACATGAAGGATTTAATTGATGAATTAAAAAAATATGACGATACCTATAAAATAAAAGAAGAGACAAGAAAAAAACAAATAGACAAGATAACTAATAATAAGAGCGAAGAAAAAGAAAAGAAGCCTTGTGACATTTGCGAAAAATTGGGGTTCAAAAACAGATACCATCCAACAAAAAATTGTTGGAATAATAAATCTAAGAACGTGAAAGAAGTTAATATGAACAGAGATAGTACAGAAGAGGAACCCGAGAATGAAGATTTAAACAAATAAGCCCGGAAAAATCTACACCATGTTCTTTGATTAAAATCAAGGTAATAGCAGATGAGAAATACAACATTAAAGCTATATATGATAACGGTTCTACTTGCTCATTAGTAAATGAAAAGATTATCCAATTATTAAAGTCAAAACTAATTAATAACAAGACAATTTTAAGAACCATAAATGGAACAGATTTTTGTAAGAACCGGGCAAATATACATCTAAAAATCGGAGAAATCGAAGACAGCATCAAGGTAATAGTGGTAAAGAATAATAATTTTAATTACGACTTATTACTAGGACTTGATGCAATAAAAAAATTTAATCTAATCCAAGATGAAAACCTGCAAATAAAACAAAAACTAGAAAATGAGATAATAAACATAGAAATGATAAAGGAAGGAGAAAATCCAGGAATCAACTTGACAAAAGACGAGTTAGAAAATGATAAAGCGCATATAGAAGATTATTTTAAAAAAGAAATGAACCATCTAAATGAAGAAAAAACAAAGAAGATTAAAACATTGATAAATAAATATCTTCAATGTTTCGCCAAAGAGAAATTTGACGTTGGGACGATGGGAGACACTGAAGCCCAGATAAAGTTAAAAGAAGACAAATTCATTTCAAAGAAACCATATCGGTGTTCTTTTCCAGATCGAAAAGAAATAGACTCACAAATCGCCAAATTGTTAGAACATGGACTGATTGAAGAATCCAACTCACCATTCGCATCCCCAGTGACATTAGCCTTCAAGAAAGAAGATGGGAAAAGGACGAGATTATGCGTGGACTACCGCGAACTGAACAAGATTGTAATTCCAGAAGCTCAACCATTTCCAAGAATAGAAGATCTAGTTGAGAACGCCAACGCTTGCAAATGGTTCACCGCGGTAGACATAAACTCGGCCTTTTGGTCAATACCTATTAGATTGAAAGATCGTAAGAAGACGGCTTTCATAACCCAGAAAGGCCACTGGCAATGGAAAGTACTCCCGTTTGGTTTCAAAAATTCGCCAGCCGTCTTCCAAAGAGTTCTAGCTAGCATAATTAGAAAAAATAATCTGGAAGATTTTTGTGTCAACTATATAGATGACATATTAATTTTTTCCAAATCATTCGAAGAACATCTAAGACATATAGGTCTGCTTTTTAAGACAATAAAAAAAGAAGGGTTTAAACTGAAATTAAAAAAATGCAAGTTCGCTAGAAACTCTATAAAATTCCTAGGACATATAATTGAGAATGGGAAAGTTCATCCTATAAAAGACAATTTGATCGCAATTAAAGAGTTTGAACGACCAAAAACGAAGAAGATGGTACGCCAAATACTGGGAAAGATTAATTTCTACCGTAAATTCATAGACCACTGCACACAAAGGTTAACTCCTTTACACAATCTATTGAAAAAGGATGTTAAATTTGAATGGACAGACGAGTGTGAAAAATGTTTCAACGACATCAAAACCCATCTATGTTCAACCCCAATATTAGCTATCTATGACAGAGAAAAGGATATCGTTATAGAAGTAGACGCAAGCCGACAAGGTTTGGGTGCAGTAATAAAACAAACCCAAGAAGACGGAATCTTACACCCAATAGGATACTTCTCGAAGAAATTAACACCTAATCAGATGAAAAAAGAAATAATTTATTTAGAATGTTTGGCGATAAAAGAAGCGATTGTATACTGGCAACACTACCTAATCGGAAAAGAATTTATAGTAACATCAGATCATAAACCACTTTTGAACCTTAGATCAAAATCAAGAACAGATGAAGCATTAGGTGACTTGATATTGTACCTATCCCAATATAACTTCAAAATAGTATATAAAAAGGGTAAAGAAAATGAAGAAGCAGACGCATTATCAAGAAATCCGATCCTGGAAAGTTTCGAGAATGAAGATGACTGTTTAAAATTATTAAATATGATACAATTGGAAGAAATAATTGAAGACCAAAATAAAATAAAGGATGAAATTGAAAATGAAAAACATGTTGAGAAAGATGGAGATATTAATTTCAAAATTATGAAAAACAGAAAAAGAATTTATGTATCCGAAGAATTCGGTTTACAGTTAGTAGAAAAATTGCATACATTCTACGGTCATATTGGAACTAATCAAATAGCAGAAAAATTGAGGTCGTGCTATTTCTTCAGAAATATGGATAAAACCATTAGCAATTTCTGCAAGAAATGTGAGATTTGCATAAAAAACAAATCCAGAAGATGTAGACCAATAGGGAAATTGTCAAAATTAGGACCACCAAAAGCCCCATTCGAAATTATGTCTATGGACACCATTGGCGGATTTGGAAATAATAGATCTACAAAGAAATACATGCATTTATTAGTCGATCATTTCACTAGATATGCATGGATTTTGACTTCACGAGGACAAACGGCCGAAGATTTTATAAAATTAATAGATCCAATCGCGGAGGAAAATAAAATTAAGACCGTACTCGTAGACCGATTCGGGGCCTTTAAATCAAGAAGATTTAAAGACTATATGAAGAGAAAAGAAATAGAGGTGTTATTTACTTCTGTGGATAATCCTCAATCAAATGGTCTTAACGAAAGATTAAATCAGACGTTAGTCAACAGAATCCGGTGCAAAGTAAATGAAAATGGTAATAATGAGCCATGGACGAGCTTAGCCGAAGTATGTGTAGAAGAATATAACAAAACGAATCATACTTCTACTAAGTTCGCCCCAGCCTATTTACTCTATGGAGTAACATCTGAGATAACACCAGTTGAAATACAAAGACAGGGGAATCTTGAAGAAGACAGAAGAAAACCTTTGAAAACTCGGAAGAAAGTTGATTCCTGGATTTTCTCCTTCCTTTATCATTTCTATGTTTATTATCACATTTTCTAGTTTTTGTTTGTTGCAGGTTTTCATCTTGGATTAGATTAAATTTTTTTATTGCATCAGTCCTAGTAATAAGTCGTAATTAAAATTATTATTCTTTACCACTATTACCTTGATGCTGTCTTCATTTCTCCGATTTTTAGATGTATATTTGCCCGGTTCTTACAAAAATCTGTTCCATTTATGGTTCTTAAAATTGTCTTGTTATTAATTAGTTTTGACTTTAATAATTGGATAATCTTTTCATTTAATGAGCAAGTTGAGCCGTTATGTCTAACTTTAATGTTATATTTCTCATCTTCAATTACCTTGATTTTAATCAAAGAACATGGTGTAGATTTTTCCGGGCTTATTTGTTTAAATCTTCATTCTCGGATTCCTCTTCTGTACTATCTCTGTTCATATTAACTTCTTTCACGTTCTTAGATTTATTATTCCAACAATTTTTTGTAGGATGGTATCTGCTTTTTGAACCCCAATTTTTCGCAAATGTCACAAGGCTTCTTTTTCTTTTTCTTCGCTCTTATTATTAGTTATCTTGTCTATTTGTTTTTTTCTTGTCTCTTCTTTTATTTTATAGGTATCGTCATATTTTTTTAATTCATCAATTAAATCCTTCATGTTTAGGATTTTTTCTCTGTCTAATTTTTTCTTGTAATGGAATAGGAAGCCCGTATACTATTAAATATATTCTTGTCATTTCTGGTAACTTTCCGTCTGCTTCTAGTAACAGTCTTTCTTTTTTTATAAGATAATCCATTATTGATCCCTTCATATATCTAAAATTAAATGCAGTTCTTATAGTTACCCAGTTATTTCTTTTGAAGTTTAAAAGGAATGATTCTTTCCGATTTTTCCCAATCTGAGATCTTCAATTTTATAACATTTGCTTGATACCAGTCTTTTACGTTTCCGCTGATGAATAGTTTAAGTATTTCTATTTTTTAGTTCATTAGAGGTCACGTGATATCTATCACATTCCTTTTCAAAGGCTTCTAACCATCTTTTTTGCGTCTTGGTTTCCTTCAAATTTTTTCTAAAAGGAATTTTTTTCTATTTCATTTAAGTTTATTTGGTTACTTACTTTTAATTTTTCTTCTAATTCTTCTATTTTCTTTAACAATAAAGAGTATTTTCTTCTTTTCTTTCGCCATGACTTACTTCTTTCTCTATATATTCTTCTAGGTAGATTTCTTTTATACAGAAATTTCCATCTTCATCCCAATAAAAATTTTTCATTTCTTCATTAATCTTCACAGCTATTTTTTCTATAACCGTCTAATTTTGTTATGGATTTTATTGCATTATTTACCGAGGAAAATTTTGTAATTCTTTATGTTTGTTTATATTCTTGAAAATTTCTGGAACAACATACCATATGGTTTTATCTTCTGATAATGCTTCCACGTGTATTTCATCTTTCTTCCTTCTGGTTAAATGAATGTGTAGTTTTTTCTCCATATCTTGGGCTAATGATGTCAATGTAGTTTACAAAGTTTTATTCTATTTGTAATTAAGCAAATAAAACAACTTTTATACAATTGCTAAAACAATATTAGTTTTTATTAAAACAAAATAAAATAATAATATTTACAAGGTTGATTTTTGGAAAAATTAACAATCTTACCTAAAACAATATTAGAATAGAATAAAAAGTAATATTTGCTGCATTGACTTCTTTCTCTTCTTCATTATATAAAATAATATTTCTGAACACGTTTTAATGTCTGTACATCTGGTAAATATGAGTGATATTTTGCTTAGCTAAATTTTCATATGTGAACTGTTGCCAACTTATGAAAAAGAACTTGACAGCCCGAAAAGACGTATGGCGTCAAATTTAAAAGAGTGGGTTTTAAATTTACA